>JAHPZR010010002.1:32500-50267 GCA_019787425.1 Platygyra sinensis
AATATGACCTTACTACATAAGCGAATTGGTCCGGCAAAATAAATTATTACTCGGCGAGAAAACGTTGTAAATGTTTGAAAAGTGTTGTACACGATATACACATGATTAAAGGTCTTGGTGGCTAGCGTTCGTTATAAGAAAAATCCTAAATAGTAAACATGCCGGTAATTCTATTAAAAACCCAATGGGTGTGTTGTACGTCTACTTTCGGCTGCGAATAAACTATAATGCTACACCGATGGGCTGAAAATTAGCCAAGTTAAAACAAAATGTAAAATGGTAAGTAAAAGTAAATATGCATAAACTGTACATCAAGTCTTTTCATAAACCTCATGACTTGATATAGCCTGCGTGGCAGGTGTCCGAAGGGAAGGGAAGTGGGCAAGACGAGCGCGTAAAACGCGAGAAGATCGGACGCGGGAGGATCGCGGTAGGGGACCTTCTGCCTCCCGTGCTCATTTTGACTTTCCTCCCTTTGTACGGCCTGACACGCGGGCTAGACATGATATAATATATGACTTACACGTCCTTTTCTAAATAAAGGGATTACCTGTTAAACCATGCCCTTTTACACAGCTGAAACAAGCGTTGCTTCAAGGCGTGTTTTCATCATACTTAGCTAGTTCTACTCGTATATCAGTCAGTAGTTAAAGTTATTTTGATTATTTGTTATTCAGGTTTTTTCCTAAGTGGAGCAGTCTTGCAACTCATCTGAGAGAAAACAAACAAGTACAACACAAAAGCTCATGGGGTCAATTTGTTAGATAATTAGGTCTTTCCCAGTGTCAAGATTTTAAACCTTCCTGGGAGCTTCTGAAAATCTTTAAATCTTCATAAGGTTTTAGGAATCACCATAGCTACCCTTCAGTCAAATCCTTAGATAGAGTTTTGAATCATTCACAAACGATTCTTAGTGAGAAAGGTTTTTCAGTTAACAATGAGACGTTCAAATAGTGAATAGGAAGAGATGTTAAATCCGGCCAATCTCGTCCTGCCCTAGTGGGCCTATCTTTCCCCAGTCTCCACTAGTATTTGTTGTAGATAAAAAATTATCTGAGTTCTCCTTTCTGACAAAGTGCCAAAAACTATGATATTGAAAAATCGCGTTACTAATCTTGGTTTGACAACTAAATTTAGCTACACACATTCCCACACGATATAACAAGTTATTTTTAAGATTCCACTCCAAACATTATTTACGACCTCGTTTGCAATAAACGGTTTCCCATACGTCACCCCTACTCTTTAACCTGTTTTCGTGGTGTTGGTAAATAGTTGAAAAGGTATTGGTGGACCTGTACTATTCCAGCAGTTCGTAAATAAAGTCCTAAAGCCTGTATAGCTTACCTCTTTCTAATATATCTTTATTTTGAGATTCTGCTTTTTGATATGACGGCCATGTTTTCCATATTAAATTGTTCTTTAGGCTGGTAGGGCCGGGTAGCGTCGTTTGATATATCAATCGCGTCATAAAAGCAAACAGTTTCTCGCTTGTTTTTTTTGTTCAAATGATTTTTTCCTAATCGTAATATACATTTTTGTGAGTTATTTTACACCTGCAAAAGCCAGCAATCTCCCATGCCGTCTTTTTTTTATAAGTTTTTTTATAAGTCTTTTTTTTATAAGTTCTGTATAACCTCCACCCACTTATATTGTCCTGTGGTAGCAGCCAACTCGAAAGCTCTGCTCCTTTGGCTGCTACACACTCTTCCCTTTGTTATGTTTAGCTCAATGTATAATCAGCTCTGTTTTTTACTTCTTTTTTATTCTTTATTGTGGTTATATTGTAACTGAATAAGTGTAAATAAATGAACTTGAACTTGAACTTGAACTTGAACTTGCCGTGGGCGTGATTCTAAGTGTCTAATGATACCTAGAGTTTTTGATTGAGTGGAATTAGTTCTAAGAGACCTAAAAGCTTCCACGTCCACTGATTGAGTATTTTAGGGTGTGACACAAATGGCTAGAAGTTTGTGTATTCCATGGCTACTGTAGGATTCTAATGAATTTGCATGTGATGGATAAATTATTTCCTAGATCTGTCAAAACAATTGTAGAAATAGATTCGGTCTCGTTATAAAATTATATTATTCCGTCTCCAGCAGCGTTCAACAGTGAGCCTAAAACATCGCGTGATCAACTTTCACGAAAGTACATTTTTCTTGTTCTGCAAGTGATCTTTCTGTCTCTCTATTTTATTAGGCCCGGTTTAAACGTCGCATTTTACATGCGCCGAATCGAATTGCCAATGAAATTAAATGCATGTAAAATGCGACGTCTAAAACAATAAAATGCGACATATTTCAACTCGATGCGAATCAGTCGAATATTCGACTGAAGTTCCACAGTTGATTTAAACGTCGCCTTTTACATGTGCCGAATCGAATTGAAATCATGTTAATAATTTATGTTTGCTGGAATGGGAATTTAAAACACGTCGCTCGCGCTCAGCAATTTTATTCGGCAAAAAAATGCGACGTTTAAATCAAATCAGCCAAACGTATTCATTCGAGTCGACTAAGAGTTAGTATTTGATTCGGCGCATGTAAAATGCGACGTTTAAACCAGGTCTTACAGGGCTTTATTTTGATGCATGTTACAGATAAATATAAGTGGCTTAAGATGGATACGCCATGGTACGGAGGTTCCTAAGCCACCTAAATAACAACATAAAGATAAATGTTACTCTATTTTTATAAGCGAATAAACCAGTATATAACGATAGTCAGCCCTTTGGAAAGAAACTTTATCTCGCTTTTTAAATGACATTTTAGCTTCCTGAATCCGATAAAGAAAGAAGGGAAATAAATCGTGCCCTTGAATTGACTCCGTTGATAAAATACATCTATGTGTTTTGTCTACGACATTCGTATTATTGTACTTAACTTTAAATCGTCAAGTCAGTGATGATCAAACCCTATGTAAACTAGACTGTTAGTAATACATATTCTTTTTCATTTCAACGGTGATGCTAAAACCAAGTGCGAAGATAAAAGCGGCAGGAGCGTAAAGCAGATAACCCTTCTTCTTTGGGTGCACGTTTTATTTTTTATTTTTTGCAAGATTGGTCACACTTTAAACAGTGAGTAGAACTTGAATCCCTCAAGAGCCAACAACGCCACATTTCGTTAAGTTATTAAAGGGGCTCAGTCACGGCATCTTGAGTTATTTTGAACATCGAAGAAATAACCGTTAAATTGAAGGAAACCTAAAAATAACACTTTATAAAGATAGAAAAACATCAAAGAGATTATAATAAACCATAAAGGAACAAGGATGGTTAAGGATGGAGAAGGTTGACACGGATTGCAAACAACGAATTTGAAAAGTTTAGCTAAGCTTTTCAAACGTGACTGAGCCCCTTTAAGCTTTCAGTTCACAATCTGTAGTAACGCAACAATTGCAACGCAATTGACTGAGTGAAGAAAAACCAGTTGGAGCTGTGCTTTATTTTTCTACTTGACCTCACATTCGTTACATTGTAAATGGATAGTTAACAACTATTCACCGAAGTGGAGGTGGCCAGCGGTGGATATTTACCGAAGCGGCGAGGTAAATATCCAACGCTAGCCACCGGCTGTTGTGAATAGTTGTTTTACTATATACTAAAACAGTGAGATAATATACAACACAAAAAATTAATTTTGGATGATTTCTTCACTTGTCACGGCCGCAAACGGGAAGCCATTTTCTCTTGAGTTGCTCGGAGGTAAATAGCACAGGATATTCGGAGTTTGACGAGCCAATCAGCGCGCGCGTTTAACACTATCCACTGTTTTAGTACATACTTTAAAGGAGCGTCCCTTACAAGCTAGACATCGCGCGTACATGGGCTAGAGGTAAAAGATATTGCTAATTTATTTTAAAGTGCCAATTCTGATATCAGTGGCCATATTTGGAGGGTCATGGAAAACACGGGAATTAAAATAGAAACATGCAGAGTTTATTTAAAGAACTTTACCTGTTTAGCCAATAACATGAAGTGGTCTTAAAATAACACTGCCCATTTGACATCTCGTCAATATATCCCGTCTGAACATTTCTTCCCCAAAGGCAGTCTAAAATTAGCTATTAGGTTTTGCTTGCTACCCAAACACGAAGAAGGCGTTGCGATGAATAGACTCCTCCTGTTAGCTCTGGTTAGCTTTGTACTGGCCGTGGGCCTGGCCCTGCCTTACAGTGACTACGAAAGGCCAGCAATTAATGACGAAGTGGAGGAAGTCTCAAATGATTTCAAAGCCAAAGAAGCAGAAACTTTAAGGTGCGATGAAAACTGATTAAACTATGAAACGATGACTTGTCTTTTATCCATTATAATGTTAAAGACCACGACTGAGACGTAGCAAAACAATAGCCATATACAGAGTTAATTAGTGGCAGGGGAGGGTTCAGGCGGTGCGCATCCCCCCCTGATATGACGCCTTCTTTGTATTCGCTTTTAAAATTTGTTTACCTCACCGGTCAGGGACGTCATTTCTTAGAGGTACACCCCCTCCTAAGAAAAATCCCTGATCCTCCCCTGAGTGCAGTATCTGCAGTCGTTTGCTTGGCGTTATTAAGTCGATCACCACTGCCAACAGATTGATTATTGCTGTTGTCTGTTACAGAGATTTTGATTGGAATGATGAAAAGTATTCCACATGGAAAAGAAGATGAATATTACGAAGAAGATGGCAATGACGATGATTACGAAGAAGATAAAGAAGATGAAAACGATGAAGATGATAACAATTCTCTGACTAATCCACTAAAGAAATCATCAGATCCATTCATTTGATTTCGTAAAGTCTTCCGCCGCTTCCGTCGCCGACGTCGATCCCGGGTTGTCGTGAAGGCTTTCGGTTTCGAAGATTGTTTAGACGCCGTGCAGTTGGACGCTGATAAAACTGCAGCGCCACCCTCTTAAAAATCAACGTAAGGTTATATCGGTTTCTTGTTTAATCATGGTTAAAGAAGGAATCTGGTTGACAGGAACTCTTAGCAGGTAAAGGCACAATAGTTTCCCCTTTTTCAAAATCTGATATATACAAAATCGGGATCCATGATTAGTAGCTTACAAACCTATTTTAGGACGGTTCAGTTCCTGCAGCAACCTTCAATTAAGAAAATGTAATGAGGTAAAGGGGTCTCTGACGCTATATGAATAAAAAAAAGTTAGAATAAATGTGTTGTTATATGAGGGTTTGATGGAAGGGAGGGGGTGTAATTCAGAATGATAGTAACACAATAGCGTAATAATTGCGTCATAATTAAGGATTTTTAAGTCTTCTATAGATGTTTGGGAATGAATCGGCGGTGTTTCGCCTAGCGTACAATGATGAGTTTTCGAGTTTCTCTCAATTTTCGACTTGAACAACTCCTTTGAATAAAACAGCCAATGGGTCAACTGTTATAACTTGGATATTCACGGTCGATGAAATCCAGTGATAGTATATACATGGAGATCAGCAATCGTTGGACCTATCTCTCTGTTTCTTTACTCAGAATTGATGGCATGCTTACTCAATGACAACTCTTACTAAAAAGAAACGTTCCTTTTGCAGCTACTGGGAAAGAATTATTTTAAGAATCTCTCCTTAACTTGTCGCTTTCAGAATTATATCTTCTTCCACACTTAATGACATACGCTATAAGTGAAAAACAAAACACCTGTGAAAAACGGATTTCTTTTTCCAGATGAGTAAGTCCAAGAGATAATTATTTTCTGAACAATATTTATCAACAGAAATTAAAAGAAAAGCAGAGGGAATGAAACCACCTTGGCAATATTGGTCCGATAGTATTGTTTTCTATAAAAGCTGATTTTCTTTAGGCACGAAATTAGCTTTTTTCCCAATAATAATTAACACAAATCGTTTTTTCTTTTATTTTACTATCACTAATTTTGTGATTTTGATACAGTGATTGGCGAAAACTCTGGCTTGCGATATGCTGACAAAAACCACCGTCTTATTCTATAATCACTACTCTGATTTAAAGCTTTAAGCCTGTAAATTGGCAAAGAAATTTCGATGATAAGCTTCGATCTAACACGAGATAAGTAGAGATTCTAGAGATAGGAATTTTGTAGTCTTTGATTATAATGAAATGAATATATGTACCCATACTAACCATGTCATGCGCTTAGATGTAATGGAAAATGTCGAACGGAAACGACAGGATTCGTCTTTTTTAGAGTTTAGGACAAAAGAAACTTTCTTTTATTATGCGAAAGTAATGTGTTACAAAGAATAGAATCTCAAATTGCAGATAATCTTATACACGGAGAAAACTGATCAATACAAAGAAGGCTTAAGGATCTTTATCAGAAAAGTGGGCACGTACATGTATATTGATGAGGTAGTGAGGTAGGGCTGATCAACTTATGATGAAGCTCCACTTTTGGCAGAGTTAACGGATTGTTTAGACTGTATATAACTTTTCATAGCGAGATATGAAGACTTGGATTAATGTGGCTGTTTGCGTTTTATTTCTAAGTTCAGTATGGAAAGAATGTCTCTCGCATTTCCTACAGGAGGAAGTATCTGATTTAGCAAGCTTGCAAGATTTTAATGCGATCGAGAGAACAGATGATCTACATGGGTTGGTATTAATTGAAGAACGATATTTTGTTATACATGTTGAAGAATACCAATCTATAAATGCTGCATATTCGTCATTACGCGCAGCACTAACTCAGTTGTACAGTCACTGCTCGAAGATTTGCCAGGTTATTTTAGATTGACCGAAGGGTTTTGAATCACGTCTCATCATAAGTGATATAATATAATTTGTTGAAATCACAGCGAATTCATCTATATAACATAAAATAGAATGAAATGCAAAAGAACTCGGTTCCATAACGACGTATGCTTCGTTATGGAATAACATCCATGTTTGCCAATTTTGAGTCATTTTATAACTAAGCCGTATTTTATGGTATCTCATAGATATGCTGAGGGTGAAAAAGATATCAAGGACAGTAATGCTGAAGATGGCCATTCCTATATAGCTTTCCGCAAAGATTCAAGTTACCGTCGTAGACCTAACCGTCATTGCATCTGCTATCGGCGATCGTCTCGTCGGCGTGGCAATGGTGGTTGGCGACCCTTACCTCGCCCTTACAAGTAAAGAGCTTGACTCTGCTTCTTGACCTCCCATACCTTAATCTTACACTTTGAGAAGTTGTTAGACATCACAGAAGCTTCTGTCATCACCGTAAAAGACTATCGTAAAACCGTACCGTAAAAGAATATCTAGATTGTGCTATTTCGTTAGCGCGGCATTTTTGTATTCCATCATGAACTTTTCATTTGCTATAATTTAGTCTTGGAGCAGACTTTCTGTTCGCAATTGGGATTCCTTTCTGAAAAATCCGATACATGAGCACGAATTGTGCCCATCCTCTGCATTTAAGTATTTTTTTACAGTCAGCTTGCCGAACTTGAAATCTCAGTGCTTCGCAATGCCACATCATGGTTCAATATATAATTAGAAAATTGTGAAGTAGAGAGAGAATACACTTAATTTTGGCTTTTTGGGGAAAAGATATAATTAAAAAAATTGTGAGGTAGAAAGAGAATAGACTGTCTCGATTGAGCGGAGTTCATCATTATGCTCTTACACGAAGTATCTTTACACTTTATTTCCCAAAACGTTATACCGTTAATGGCAAACTTTGTTAGACACTCGAATATAGGAAACTCCTTTCGCATTACAATCATCTAAATTATGGAATGATAATTTTTCTCGTTTTGTTTGCATGCACAAGGATTCTGAGATTGCTTGCGCATACCTTAGTCTGATGTTACATGGCTGTTAAGGTCTAAGCTATCGTACCCCTGGAAATTACCTTGCAAGTGATGGTTTCCTTGAGTTAAAATTTGAAACCATTTTTTGTTTAAAGTAAAAGCGGACTGATTTGATTTGACGAATAGTCGCTGTACTTTTTAATTGCGGACGTCCCTTCCTACGTCATATTAGACTACATATTGTTATCTATTCCTTACATTCTCGGTTCTCTTTATTTTCCCTGCCTATGGGTCGATATCCCGATAAACAAATGCTTCATTCAACAGCAGCTGTGAATGTTTGCGTTAACTGCAGATTTTTTGAGGCAAAGTGCTATCAATACGTAGGAATGTTGGCTTTATTTACTTCGTTTTACATAACCAGATATTGTTACTAATTAGCTAATCTAGGTATGATATCTGAGCAGGTCTATTCAAAAAAAGGCTATAGTTAAAAAAGGCTTTTGTTTCCTGATATTACACTTGAGCAATTGCGAATTTGCAAAGGCTATGAAATGAATATGAACTTAAGATATGCACTAACAAAAGCACTTCTAAAATAAAAATTTATATCGGTGAAGCAAAAAATGATTTGATCATTATCTTAAGTTTTGGGCAAAACATATATTTAAAACATATTGGTAGGGACAAAATTTCCTAGATATGTTGTCCTGAGCGGCTGCACGAGAAACAGTCCATCTTCCTTAATCCTATGGGGATAGAGGGGGGAGAGAGCTTTAGAGGCGCCCACCAATTTTGAGCGAAGATATTTGTAATAGCTTTGAAGCAATTGATAATTTTTCCGGAAATTTTTAAGGAAAAAAAGGTTCATATTTTTCGTTGAGAGGTTTAGGAACTAAAATCTTTCTTTATCGGTTACCGGGATAGTGCTCTTCGATAATGATGAGGTCAGTCAGTGATGTCATCATCACATGTTACCGAGCTCAAAAGAAACATATTTGCTCCTGCTTTGAATCAAAACCTCCCAAACCCCTCTCTACATTCTTTCGGTCCCAGTTAAAAGACGAAAAAAGCCCGAGTTATAGCGAACCACCAAAGATTGTCTTTGTTATCAATTAACAATGCAATGTATGTCAAGAATTACTCACTGCGTCAAACAGATGGTACTGGCTGTATGATCTGTGCAGCAGAAGAGATTGTTTCGACTACTAATGATATTTGCCTTTCAAGTTCGGCTCTATTTCTTGCACTGTATGCCTCGATGACTCCCGGAAAAGGAGTACCTGTACTGGTAAACACATGCCTCATAAGGTAACTTTTTGACAACTTCAAAGGACTGATAAAAACCTTCTCGACTTGTACCATTTGATCATTGAGCCTGCGCAAACGTACTGGGCTGGTTAAGTCTGGATTTAACTTGGACTTTGCTTGATCAAAAGCTTCGCTGGCATTCCCGAATTTATAAAGAGCTTCACGAACGTAATCAGTGGAAATGCCTGGGAAATCATTCGTCAGCTTAATAAGATTCTTGTAAGCTGTTTTGAGAGTCTTTGCGTAACGAGTAACGTCAAACGGCAAGAGAAGACAATCTGCCAATTCAATCAAAAGTCCACCTTCAAACTTCGTTACGGCCTCGTGAAACTTAAAATCCGGGTCGATTTTTTTCATCCAAAAGAAATTATCTTCCTGGGTGTGGTAAACAGGATACAGTGTAACTGGGTCACCAGGCCCGAAGAAGTAGCTAAAATCTGCTGAAGGTATACCAGTGTACATGTAAAATGGATAATAGTCACTGTAATAAGTGTATGGGACAACATAAGGTTCCCCGGGATTGCTTCGTGAGGGGTTTCGCTCGACCATAATGTCAAATAGGCTTGTTTTACTGCCATGTGCATTTGGATCTTTTACTTTCTTGGCCCACGAGAAAATGGCCGTTGAGAGAAGTGGACAATTTTGACTGACTAAAACGTAATCGCCACCAACTGCCACATCCGTGTTCAAATAAACAACGGCTCTATCTTGCAGAATCTTTTCATTTTGTTCTACCCATTCTACAGAGCCAACAAGTCCAAATTCCTCTGCTCCCCAACTGCAGAACTTCACAGTTCGTCTGGGTCGCCATCCCTCTCCAAGCATTTTGCTGGCCGCCCGTGATATTTCCATAAGGGCCGCTGTACCGCTTGAAGGATCAGCGGCTCCAAAAAACCACGCGTCCCGATGGCTGCCAATTATTACATATCTGTCAGGTTCCTCGCGACCATGGATTGTACCAATAACATTGTATATTGATTTCTCGGTTACAATGTTGTTCACATGCAATCGCACGGTGGTGTTAGTGTCGATGAAACCAGGCCCCAAACCGAAAGAAACATTAAAACTTGCTTGCCATTCTTTTGGTACTCTGGGACCTGCAACAAATGAAATCGGCGTTTGCACGTGAAATGTATTATTTCCGAAACGAAAGCGAGTGTTTCATCGGGGTCCAAACACCGAGAAAAAAATGAAAGCACGAGGGCGTAGGCTGAGTGATTTATTGTTTCGAGGTGTGTTTGGACCCCGATGAAACACGAAGCACGAGGTTTGGAAATAACTTCTCATGATCGCTCTAAAGAAATCATAAACAAAGACTTCTATTTAGAATTGCCGTTGCTATCTAACGTTCCTTCCTCGATAATTTCAATATCAACGATGTTCTTTACAGACGTCATTAATTTGCATTTATGGTGCGATTTGATTTATTCTGAGATGTGACAGTTGCTGGAGTTGGGGGCATTTACAAGTTCAGTTGTCGTTTAGTCAGGATGTATACCGCAAGAAAGTCGCCAGCCGAAAAGTGTGGAGGATGAGACGAAAAGTGTTGATAACGCAGTACCGAAATCAACAGCTTAGGCCACCCCCCTTTTTTTCGTTTACTGTCGAATACGTTTTCTGATTTTGGGTCCGTCGGTCTGAAAAGAAAAAAAAAAGGCCGAAAAAAAAGGAGAAGAAGTCTGGAGCTAGGAGACCCAGTACCTCAGCATAGTGTCTGCGGAGCCTGGAAAAGACAAGACGAGGTTACAAAGTCGACATAACGACAATAGAGGAAGAAAAGATCGACGTCGTAATTACGGTCATTCCACTGAAATAGAGCCTGCACTGAGATTTTTGCCAGACTTTGCCTGTTGATTGTTTATATTATAGAAACTTAATTTTTTTAATAAAAAGGAGGGGTCCCCGTCCCATGCCCAGGTTCGTTTAGGAGCAACAGCACCTCTTTTATCAACCTCGTTCTCAGGACCTTTTCTCTACTTGCCGGATACAGCATGAAGTGCCCTTCACAAACATGAGTGAAGCGACAAAATGGTCGAGTGACCGAACAGAAAACGGCAAAAGTATAAATGTCACGAACCGTAGAATTCGTGTATTTTACAAAATATTATTGTTGGCCTTGACAGGCAAGAAATCCGGTAGACGCTGAAACAGCAGAGATTTGCAAAGCCAGTCGGTAGAACGGCAACAATATCTTTGCCTTTCGGTGAATGTTCAAAACATTTCACTTGAAGTGGCTTTAACTGAACAAAACTACGCAAAGTTTCAACATTTAAGGGAGATCCAAAGTCGAAAAGCACAGACAGTGTCTCCGCAATCTCGATTTTGGTACTTTTGATTATGCAAACTCGCTAATTTGTTACTCCCAGGATTTCAGGGTGTAAGGTGGGCACGTGACCAGCGGATGCCAGGGCCTTTTCCCGCCCCGCCCTCAAGCCAGAGAAAAGGCCCCAGGAACGAAGTTGCTCTTTTATACCCCATACAGGGTTCGTTCAGGTCATGGTGGTCCTTGAAAGTTATGGAAAATTAAAATTCTGTCTGATAGGTTATTTACTGCGGATCACAAGGCAAGGACAATGAAAGATGGAGACACTAATTAAGCAGCGTAAACGGTAGGCATTTTGGTGAACTACAGAGTTTGTCTGTTGAACTAACTGTTCAAGACTAAAAACCGCTCTAAAACAAGTTTAGGCTTTGAATTTTTGAAACTGACAGCTAATCCTAAGGTCTTGGATAACTTGATAAGGTCATGGAAAAAGTCATGGGAAGTTATAAAATTTAAACAACTCAAAAGAGTACGAACCCTGCCATAAATCCTTATAGTCACGATTGCTTACTAGATCTACGTTTCCGACGATCGTTTCTTTTTCCACACTGAGAATTGGTCCATATTTATTTTAAATAGAAATTGTTTTTACTCAATTAAAAAAAAGAAAAAATTGACAGGTCACTGAATTCGTTTTCGAGAACATGACGACTTACCTCTATGGCGAGGTCCAACCGTAAACAAAAAGCCGCCATTTTTTTACTGCGCGCGCGATGATCACGCCAGAAATTATGCGCAGCACTGCCAGCACAAAACATCGTCTGTATTTTAGATTAAAGTGACGATTTCTTGAGATTTTGTAGTTGCTGAAGTCTTACTAAGAAATCAGTCACAACATACGTGTGGCTTTACAATCGACGACAACTAAGCTAAGCTGATAAACCAGTCAAATATGTCATTGCCTTCTCAGAACTTTTTTTTTTTTTTTGAAAACGCGAAAATCTGGGTCGGTCGGACGACGGTATAAACAGAGAAAAGAAAGGGGATGGCCTTATAAAACCAAATGGTCGTGTCAGGTTTTCGAGGAATGGAAACAGAATCGATTAGTGAAGTTCTGTACTCGGCGGCCTTTTTACCACGAAAGAAGGAGTAGGTCTTTGGGCACGGCCATTACAGATATGTCTGCATGCAGTCTCACTGAA
This sequence comes from Platygyra sinensis, assembly GCA_019787425.1. Taxonomy (NCBI): domain Eukaryota; kingdom Metazoa; phylum Cnidaria; class Anthozoa; order Scleractinia; family Merulinidae; genus Platygyra; species Platygyra sinensis. The sequence goes on from JAHPZR010010002.1 coordinate 45,007, forward strand.
CTACTGCCTGTCGAAGTTCGTTTAAGAAATAAGCAATTCTTCTGGGGAGCGCCATCCTTCCTGTTCGTTGTACTCAATTATTTGCGGACTGAAGCGCCACCTTATTGATGTCATAATGGAAGTGCTACATTGAACCCATTGGACATGTCCGACCGAGGGTAAGTTATATTTTGGGGGGATAAAAGTTGTCATTGTGCATATTTTAGTAGTATATACCACTTTAACTGGAGAGTGGTATAATGTTTTCATTGGGTATCCAAACACATGCACATGATGTGGTATACATGCAGTGAATTGCAGATGACTTTATGAACTATTAATGAGTTTGAGAAATTATGATGATTTCCGCAGAACATTCGAGCAATAATGGAAAAAATTAAGTCGCCAAATAAACCTCATGACGTGGTGATATTTTGAATATACTAAAGAACGTACTGCGACTTCAGCTCTGAAGCTTACCCGCGAGAGAAAATTGAACTTGAAGTTATTCATATTTCAATTACAACAGACGTTTCACGTTAGTAAAAACACAGTAACACACGTTTTAAGCATTCTTACAAGGTTTGACATTAACGTCGTCTAGAGTGCTTGAGAATTTCATCGTGGGAACGCTTTGAGAAATTAACTAAAGTGATATGTTTTAATGGATTCCAAAAGTTACCGTGCTATGAGCAGATATTTAGTAAAAAAATTTTTGCACTTTTTGCTCGAAATTTGATCGGAAACCCATCTACTGGGGAACATTGGTTCACGAAAAGAATTTCTGTTAGCAAAAATAACTTACTAAATAAACAATGAAAGGCAAATAAAGAAACACTGGGATAAATCTCGATTCACTCGTTAGTATGGCTCGACGTCGTTCTTCTTGTCATAAAATTACTCACAGCACTTTTATACGATGTGCTTTCGAGAAATGAGAACGTTATATCGATGGATAAAAGTGGTATTTAAAATAACACAACCAACAGAGCGACCCCAATGTACACTACTAAGATCAGTACGAACCTGGGGATATAGAAAATATTACACGGCGGCGCGACGATATTAATTTTATTTTCAAATGGTAGGATATTGTACTTGACACAAGGAAAAAAATAGCCTCATCGTGCCATTTAATCTGACTGCTTGCGGGCTTTGGTTTTGCAATGCTAACTAATCGATTGGCTTTAAAATAACTTGTTCCACTTGTCATCCAATCAAAAGTAAAACATGAAAAATTGAGACTCGCTCACAAACGTTTTGCAGCACTTCCAGTTAAGCCCCTCAACTTTCTTTGCATGCATGTTTACAAAGACTTAATGCGATGCAAATCAGTCTGTGACGTCAACCCAGGAATAGACCCATGCCCCTTACTAGCTCGGTCGTCCAACAGGTGGTGGCTAGATCTCTAACGTTTACAGCCTATAAAAAAAGTCAAGATTTAGTTTAAAAAGGCGCAGTGCGTTTCGATCAGGTGCAAAGTTTTATTAAGCAAGAAAAATATTTTGGGGTTGGAGCACTTGAAGGAATAATTGGTGATACCGTTACAAAATTTTGACTGAACCATGAATTTAAAATTAGAGCTAGTTTAACACGTTTTTATCATGTACCTTTAAGCTGCCTCAGCAAAATCAGGGCGTCGTTGTAAGAGATTGGCTGAATTGGTATGGGCGCGAACTTGGTCATATTCATGGATCCTCGGTACATCCCGTCAATAGAGGGCATTCCTGGGGTACGTGGATCACCCCAGTTTGTGGCCACTGGTCTTTCGGGAATAGCTTCGCCTGACGTCCAGCGCGTGTTAGGATAGGTATCATTAGAACTATGTCCAGATGGAGGAGGCTCTGGGAAGACAAGGGCTCCAACAGCACCAAGAGCGACTGCGTAATGAATCTGTCGTATAAACCGTAAAAATGAATGTGTTTATTTGCACAAAGTTTTATTTGCTTTCTCCAAAGAACTAATCGCCCTTACCTTTATTTTCTTAGTTGACGAACTATGATCTCAAAAATTATCCTTCTTTTTGACGAAGGTCCAATAACTCAACAAGTAATGCCAACGAGAGACCTGTCATATCGTAAGTTATTGTATGTAATGTAAATAACTGTATCGTAAGTAATGCAAATAATGATAATAAAAAAAAAAGTAAAGCCAACGAAATCCAGCTTCATCACTAAAAGGATTACTATTACACTAACCGATTGAAGGCAATTTCATTTAAAGTGGGTCATAACAGTTTCCAGCTTTTTCCGCACTTCTTCTTTGATGAATCGTGCTACTATACGTTTTCAGATTATGTTACAATAATAATATCAAACAAATGCCCAGTGGCAAATCATGACTCATAGGGTTGCCCTAGCAGCAATATGGCGCATTCAACAATTTTACTTTACGGGCTCATATTTCAAAAGGATGCAACGTTCCTCAAATTTATAACAAATGCCCAAGCTGATTTAGAAGTACTAGTTAAAGAGGGTTTGAAGCTAGAATTAAGGTGGCTGAAAACAGTTTCCAGTACTTTCCAAGACTTGCAGTTTGATGGGTCATTATAACAACTCTATACCGGTTGATGCCAAAATCATGGTATCAACAAACTGCCCAATTATCGGTGAACAAGTTGCCACCTTAAATTTTCGAAAATTTAAGGTGGCTCTGAACCCCCTTCGCAGTATTTTTTTAAACGTTGCAAAAAGTTCCATCTTATCATGCTGATTACAATTCGATAATAAAAAATGGGGGTCACCATGCTCGTTTTTGAGTTATAAGCGGTTTAAGCTTAAATTAGGGGTGTTTTTAGCAGATCATATTGTTGCTATGGTAACCTATTGTGCCACAAACTTAACAGCAACTTGTTCCATGTACTTGTACTTGTACCATGATTTTGGCATCAACCGATAAAGAGTGGTTAAAATGACCCATCAAACTGTAAGTCTTGGAAAGAACTGGAAACTGTTTCCAACCGCCTTAAGGCTTTTTACCAGCTTATACCGTACATATAACTAAAACACATACAACTTCCTAGAACCGTAGTACCTACCCAGGAGAAAATCGATCTTGCAATAACGATTTTATTTTTCAGAGATACACCAGTACGGTTTAGGTGGTCAATATCATCCTTATATCCTCTATTGATGTAAACAAGTTCACCTTCAACAGTCCCATTTGGTGAATAAGCAAAGTATGGGATATAGTTAAATGTCTTGCTTCCTGTAGGTTCAGCTCTCACCTGCACCATTAAAATATAAAACAAGGTCATTGTAAAGGCGTTAAAATAAAACGATGACAACAGCACTGCATTTGACATCACTGTGACCATAGCAACTAAATTTTGACATGTACGTTATTGCGATTATCTTTCAGCCTTTTTTTTTTTTGGCAAAACTGCAGGTTTTATATCATCTCACTGTCCCACCCCTTCTTGCGAAAGTGGGAGGAGGGGCGGCCTGGGGCGTGGGTGTTCATTTCCTTGTATTTAAAGTTTAAAGTATAAGTTTAAAGTATAAGGTTTAAATTGACACTTCATGGTTATCACTGTCCATTTATTTAAATTTACCTCCACTTTACCCAATATTGTTGTTCGAATCGTTCCGTTTTCGATAATCTCCACTTTGTTAGGTTTGTCTTCCTGAGGGAGAGAGAGAGGCACTTTGTACTCTGGCATTTCGACGACATCAAAACCATACTTCCGCCATTTATCTGCCAAAATTACAGCAAGACTCTCTTGGCGCTTGGATCCAGCCATGTGAGGTTCAGAGGTGATGTTCCTGTATAAGACATGAAAAATTTGCTTGTTACAGATTTATATTGAATACATATTTAGTAGATCGGTGAGCTCTTAAGCAGTAAGTATATGACGGCATAAAAGGACGCTTTATGTCGTCATACCTGGAGTGTGAACATCTTGACGTCATTAAATTAACGACGAGCACAACAACATAAGGACAAATAGTGATGTTTTCATTAATTCTTGGTCGATTACTGACATAAATATTTCTGTCGCTGTTGTTTCGCTGTGTAGTTATGTAGCTACCTTGTGAACCACGAAGTCAAACGTCAGGATGCATCCGACTCAGTGGACGCATGCCTATCCATATTATGACTTTTAATTTTCCAAGGCAACACCGCGGTAAGCAATTTTAGAGCTTGCTTTAATCAAGCTAAGACTAAAACGTTTCAAAACTCCTTATGTAGGTAGTGAGTGAAAAGGGACTCGATTTTCAAGCTTAGGAGAAAGCGTCTAAAGTGGAACATAAAGAATTTGTTCAGTGAGTCTCTTTTACGACTATTACTAGCTAAATAAACTCAGATTCCATTGCCCGGGCGAATTACCGTAGGGTTTTGCTACCAAGATGTTTGAAAAAACTTAGGTTCACAATTCTTCTTCGCGTACAGATGATTTCCTTTGTCACCTGTTAGGTCACAAAAGAACATGTCGGTTTGTGTATTTAGCTGTGAGGTTATAGAGTCACTTATACGTTCTGGAGTTTAACTTGGATAACACTCACTGAGCTGGGGAACGGTTGCTCTCGGTAATACTTCCAGAAATAATTTGAATAATAATACTGTATTATAATGGTTTGGAGGAACAATCTTAAAAAAAAACTAAGGGTTTTTTTTATGCTCTCGAAACTCCCTTTAAACGTACACTAAGCATGAACCAATTTAATCAGGGCCTCTTCATATGATCCCAGTAACCTGGCTGGCTCGGTTACAGGGACAAATTTTGTTGTCTGTTCACATGTGAAATTTCAGCCCGGACGACCGGGATGAAATCCCCGAAACACCCATTAAAGCTATTTCTCATATTCCTAAAGTGGAAATACATACAAGAAAAAAATTATGCCATTTTGGTTGCTATGTTGCAAAAGCGAAGCTATTTTCTCTTAAAAGGTTCGTCCCGGTCATCAGGGCTGAAGTGCTCATATGGGAAAAATTTAATCCCAGTAAGCGGGCCAGCCCGGCTTATCATATGAACGCATGGGAGTTTTTACGAAGGAGAGAGTGGCGAGATGATATCTCGGAAACCGAGTCAGCCCGGTTGACCGGGCTCATACGAAGAGGCCCTTAGAAATGTCATTTTTGTTACTAGCACTGACCTCTTTTGTCATGTCATGTAAGTTTACATTTGCCCAAGTTGTTAATAATTGCAGCTTTTCATTTTGACTCGGGTTACTTTTGTTGATGGATCTCAACTATCCACTTTATTTCTTTATGTCCGATGGTACGTTTACGAAGACAACAGTCTTCTCGAAATCGTGCGTACCACAACTTGTTTTTCTTGC
>JAHPZR010010003.1:0-5000 GCA_019787425.1 Platygyra sinensis
AACAAAGATATTTTTTCTCTTACGGTTACCAGGAGAAAAACAAACTCCACAAACTAGACATTTTTTTATCTAGCTAGAGCCAGTGTTACAACATAAATTCCCAGCCAGCGTGGTGTTTATATAGTTTTCTAGCAAGCGCATGTGGCCAATGTTTAATTTCCCAGCCAGCGCTATTCTGCCCTGTAGAGCGGGTATTTTGTCGAGCGGCTCCGTTGGGTACTCCTGAAACGTTTATGTAGGCTTGTAATGTTTTTGAACATCAAAAGTTTTGTTGTCAGCGACGGCGAGAATGGCGGCGACTAAATCGCCTTTTGGAGTGGCCATCAGAGTTCTGATAAGAACTAATTGTTAAGCGCAAGACCGGTTTCGGAAGCAGAGTGGCGTTCCTTCGTCAGTTGCTTTTTGTTAAGTGCTCAAGTGGCTGTGAGCAGTTGTGACCAGGGCTCGCGAGCGCGCAGCTTTTATACACTGAGTGAGACTGGTTCTGAATAAACTGACCAATCAGGGCCCGGTTGTTCAAAGGCTGGATAACGCTATCCACCGGATAAATTGCTATCCAGTGGATAAGTATTGACAAAACAAACCACGCTATCCACTGGATAGTGATTTATCCGGTGGATAGCGTTATCCAGCCTTTGAACAACTGGGGCCAGAAGTTTAAATTAAGTTGCTCCAAGATAATTTGTAGCGCGTGACGCGTGTTTACAATATTTTCGCACCTTCTATCCTGTCTATCTCGCATAATATACCTTTGAAATAACATTCAAGTCCATTCATTTTCTTAGAATTATTTAACTAATGCGTTCATGATGTAGATCAACTGATCATCCGTCTTGCCACAGTGTTTGTATTCTTTACGTGCAATGTGGAAATAAATGTAATGTCGCTTCCCTCCAAACATGAGCTAATGTTTTTGTTGCAGTGAGTTGGAAGGTTGTCGAGACTCAAAGAAGAGTGACTTGGAAAGGAATTGACTTCTGCCAAAATTACCTTCCCGGATTTCTCTTTCAAATTAAGAATTGACCAAGGAAGGAAACTTAAGCATATTAAGGCAGAGAACATTTGCTCAGAAAAAATTCGCTCACTGCCTTCTGTCTCTGTCGGCTGCGCTGACCGACTGCTGTTTCTCAGATTACTGTGGATCCAATAGCGGATGCATGAATCGATAGAGAAGCGGACTTTACCAAATTCGTCTTGCTTAAGCCATGGACTCAGCAAAATCTCCTCCTCTTCCTAAAAATCGAGGCGTCAAACCACATTATATATCTGGTTTGAAATTCATAGAACAGATCGCCAAGCTCCTTGAATGCTTTGCACGTTTCGCTTTCACGAAATCGACCCATCGCTTTCTACGTTTCTTCGCTTCAAGTCGATCATCTTTAAATAAAATCGGTATGACATGAAGCGCAATACCTCCTGTAAGTTTGTTGAGTAGCTTCATCCCCCTTACAATGCTCCTGGCTGGCAATTTTTTGAACTACTTTCTCAACCTTTCCCACAAAAACAAGTAAATATGCGAACTACAGAATCATCGTGTTCTGGATTTGACGTCACATCCGGCCCTCGACCCATGCCCCGTTAAACTCGGTCGCGAAGCAAAATGGCGGCATTTGGACGTACTTTGACGGGGCATAAAAACTCGAGGATTTAACCAAATCAAAAACTTTTTGCGCCAAATTACTCCACAAAATAAGCTTTATTATTTTAGTGGAAAAACGTTTTGGTGTTAGGTGCACTTTAACAATCCAGCTTTATCATGTTAAGATTTCAGCGGAGTGGAAGAAAACCAGACTTAAGGACGTTCGCGCGAAATTTTTCTAACATTGATTTTTTTCTGAAAATTTTACCATTGAAAGATCATGAGTCAGCGATGTCAGAAATGTAAAAAAAATGGGGGGTCACCGACTTCGTTTTGGAAATAACATGCCCGGAAGAACACCTAAATCTGAGTAAATCGTGCTTCGTTAGCGAAGAAGATCAAAGTGGCTGCAAGTCCCAAAATATTGTAATTAGAGCTTTGAAGGGAAAAGTTCTCTGCCAAATATGGTTTGGATGGACCTATTAAGCAAATTTAGTCAACTTGTGAGGTTCCTTAAAGAATAAGTTCGCATTTAGCGACCATAGTTTCACGCGCCTTGCAGCCGCAAGATGGCAGGATTCCATGTCCCGTGGGCAGAAATATTCAAATTTTTTAAACTTCCCACATTGATTTTTTTTTCATTTTTGGATAATGTGTAGATAATTGCAAACAAAATCTGTTTCTGAAAAGAAAAGTAGGGTAACCGGACGTCCAAGATCGTTAAATCCAATCAAAGCTATAGCAATGGCCATCTGCCCTATCATTGTTCATTTTAGTACTTAGCGCGCGCGCTCGATGTATGACGTGGCATGGCGTGGCATGTGGATTTGCGTGCGCAGTAAGGATGCGCAGAAACAATTAGCGCGAACGTCCTTAAGGACGGTGCTTACTAAATACAAAGATTTTTTTTCGCTGGAACTCCACAGTCAACAGATTTCTGTTTTTAATATCAATGTCTTCTACTTCGTCGGATTCCAAAATGAATTTTGACTCAGAAGACTCTGAAATTTATTATATCGCTGAAGACACGAAGTAGGACTTCACTCGATGACGACCAAGCTGATTTATTTGCTAGTCTTTTGCTGAGCACCCAGCCGCCCAGCCTCTGGGCAACTAAGAGAAGACAACCAAATACCAGAAGGTTGATGCTAGCAAAGAATTCGAACGAACTCTGAAGGACAAACTCGAAGGCAAAGATATGTAGAACTGAGTCAAAGAGTGATAATATAATTTGTAGAGCGTGACGCGTGTTTATTATTTTCGCACCTTGTATCCTGTCTATCTCGCATAATATACCTTTGTAATAACAGTCAAGTCCATTCAGTTTCTTAGAATTATTTAAACTTATGCGTTCATGATGTAGATCAACTGATTATCTCTTCACACAGTGTTTGTATTCTTTACGTGCAAAAGTGTGGACATAATTGTAGCGTCGCTTACCTTAATTCAAACATGAGCGATTGTTGTTGTTGCAGTGAGTTAGAAGGTTGTCAAGACTCAAAGAAGAGTGATCTTGTTCTTGAAGATTTTAGATGTTTTTTGTGAGGGGCTCAGGGGTTCTGAACGTACCAATTCTCAGTATTTCTTTGCTTGAATGTCTCGCTGCATTGCCACATGTACATTTGCTAAACGATGCGTCACAACATGACTTGGAAAGGAATCGAGTTCTGCCAAAATTACCCTCTCAGATTTCTCTTTCAAATTAAGAATTGACCACGGAAGGAAACTTAAACATATCAAAGCAGAGAACATTTGCTCAGAAAAAAATCGCTCTCTATTCTCCTGCCTTCTGTCTCTGTCAGCTGCGCTGACTGACTGCTGTGTCTCGGATTAGATCCAACAACGGGTACACAAATCGATAGAAAAGCGGTTTTCACCAAATTCGTCCTGCTTAAGCCATGAAGTCAGCAAAATCCCCCCTCCTCTTCCTAAAAATGCAGGCGTCGAACGAAATCATCTGGTCTGAAATGCATAGAACAGATCAACGAACTCCTAGACGGCTCTCGCTATTAAATGCTTCGCACGTTTCGCTTTCACGAAATCGCACCATCGCTTTTTACGTTTCTTGATTCAAGCCGATCATCTCTAAATAGAATCGGTGACATGAAGCATAATATCTCCTGTAAGTTTGTTGAGTTGCTACATCCCCTTTACAAGGCACCTGGCTGGCAATTTTTGGAAACATGCGAGCTACAGAATCATCGTGTTCTGGATTTGACGTCACATCCGGCTCTCGACCCAAGCTCCGTTAAACTCGGTCGCGAACCAAAATGGCGGCATTTGGACGTACTTTGACGGGGCATAAAAATTCGAAGATTTAACCAAATCAAAAAGTTTTTGCGCCAAATTATTCCACAAAATATGCTTTATTATTTTAGCGAAAACAACATTTTGGTGTTAGGTGCACTTTAAGGAATAGATTGTACTTATGCCGATGTGTGATATCTATTAAAGGGACACAGTCAGCTGGTGCACATACGCATTACATACTATTCCATAGCTAATTTGCATATAACAGAGGCGTGATAAATACTGTTTTTAACCAAATATTATAAAAATGATATCATAGGATGACATTCAAAAACAGGTTTTTCAGTAAACGATTGAAAATCAAGCAAAGCACTACGAAAAATGAAGCGGATTTCTAGATGAACTTTGATTTCAGGTTGAGGTAAACTTTTTTCAAATTGAGAAAAACTAGTGTCCAGGTCAGCGCAGGCACAAAGCTGACTGTGTGCCTTTAAGGACGGTGCCTACTTTTGTTAGTGCGCACACGCTCTGCGCATCACGCAAGCCATAGTTTAAGCGCGCGCGCGCTGAGGTTGACATTGACGCAATCAACTACGCCACCAAGCACACGACTAAAATTAAAGCAAAATTTTCCTACGGTGACCAAATCAATTTTAATGAACCTGGACTTAAACCAGGGAGACCAGAATAGCAGCATATCGCTAGCCACTAACTGTTAACGTCTTCCAGCTGAAAATCTAGCTGTTATCTTTCGAAAATTACACTGAAATCCAACTGCAAACATGTACCTGCAGATGGCGTAGTGCGCGCGCAGACACGCAAATGTCTTACTTACTGGGGAGGTGACAGGAAAAAATGTAACGGGCACCGTAAAAGTTTTCAAAAAGGATCAATAACTTTAAAAAACGCGTGGTTACCCCTACATTTTTTGTTGCGAAATGGAAGCGGCAAGCCTATTCAACATGTGGTTAGTTTCTGGTCGTGAACAAAAGGTATTTAGACTGTATTTTAGCTGAACCAGAGGAAGGCTGTCAGAGACGTTAAAAGCGATTTTGCAACGATTTTGTCACTAAAAACGTAACAAAAATGATTTTAATGTTACCATTTGCCATGTAGTTTAAAGATCTTTTTAAACGTGTTTGCCTTTCTGTATGTAAAGGCGAATTCTAAG
>JAHPZR010010003.1:10000-16704 GCA_019787425.1 Platygyra sinensis
TGCGAATTATCGTAAATTTCGCACTTTTCGTAAATTTCGTAATTTTCGTAACTTTCGATGGGCCTTCCGTGCAACCCTTTGAATATATTTCGTTGATTTTGTAAGTGGTATTGAGAATTATCGTGAATTTCACAGTTTTCGTAAATTTTGTAGTTTTCACAATTTTCGTAACTTTCGATGGGCCTACCTGCAACCCTGTGAAAATTATCGTGAATTTCGCAGTTTTCCGCAAATTTCGTGGTATTGTAAATTATTGTAAATTTCGCGGTTTTCGCAAATTTTGTAATTTTCGTGACTTTCGATGGGCCTTCCCTGCAACCCCTTGAATATATTTCGTTGATTTTGTAAGTGGTATTGCGAATTATTGTAAATTTCGCAGTTTTCGTAAATTTCGTAATTTTCGCAATTTTCGTAACTTTGGACAGGGCTTCCCTGCAACCTTTTGAATAAATTTTGTTGATTTTGTAAGTGGTATGGCGAATTTTTGTAAATTTCGCAGTTTTCATAGCTGCGTTCAATCCTGGACATTACTCTCTTGTTGGCAAATTTATCTTGTAAACTGAGTTTAGTTAGTTGACGATCTCAATGAAGCCGATTCTATTCAGAAGTCTATTCATGACTTTTAGGTTGTTATTAGTTTCAAGCTGACTTTATTTAGCCGTCTTTATTTTGTTCCTTGCATGATGCAATCGGGTATTGCGTTAGTATAAGTAAAGCACACTGTTCATTGTAATACGATTTAGTAAAATCCAACTAGTGGTCTATCAATGCTGCGTTCTGATTGGTTGAGCTACTAGTAGGCTATTTGTTATAGCCCACTAGTAGCGAAAAGCGCCGGCTTTGAAAACCTAAACAATGGCGGCTGAATAGCTTTAACTAGCGAAAGATGATTTGTCTCGATATTTTTTTGACCAACTAGTTGGATTTTACTAAAACAATTATTCCTCTTGCCCTCATGGGCTCTGAGTCAATAGCCCATGAAATTAATTGTTAATTACATCTCGGCGTATTAGGATTTACATCTCTGCGGACAACGATATACATCTCGGCGTATTTGGATTTACGTCTCGGGGGCACTATAGTGAACATCTCGGCGGATCACGATTTTACGTCTCGTCGTTACAGCGAAGTACGAAGAATAAACGTGTGAAGTCCAAGTTCTCTGAGTGTCCTGATTTCAGTTGTAGCAGATCCGATGGTTCTTTGGAACCCGTGACAAGTTCCTTTCCCGCAGCAAGCGAGTCGCTCCGAGCTAATTCCCAGTCAAGCGTAGTTGTCCAGGCAGTTAGGCCTCTTTCTCGTCCGTTTTCCCCAGTTAGAGTTCAGAGCGGAAAAACCGTGGTCACAGTGAGAAAAGCCTTTGTCACACGTTTCACCTCAACAAGTTGGAGGCAACAGCAAACCCCACTTAATGGAAAAAATAATTATAAAGTTGGAACTTCGGTCGCGAAGATCTTCTACGCAAAGATAGAATATCAGATGTTTCAAAGAACCTACGATAAGGCATTCACCATTTAAACAGTGGTTTTCGTGTCTATACAGTGTCCTACAATGCAAATTTGTGAGCATATTTGCACTTTGAATTAGTGAAATTTCAATGCTTATTTAATTTTTAAGGTAGAAGAAAGATTTGTGATTTGTATATCTGAGCAACGGCTAACCTTTAAGGTGCCCGAACACAGTTTTCAAGTGCCTATGCCTAATTCACCATAACTTTTAAACTATTTATGCTTTGGCGCCCATTTTTTTGCAAGAGTCAAGGTTAACCACAGAAATATTTTTTCTCGCATTTTGACTAGGGTGTGTGCTGTTACCATGGCAACGGGGCTGGTTAAAAACAAGGCTTAAATAATGGTTTTTGTTTATTTAAAAAAAATCCAGTCGTTAGATTGTTTTCATATTTTGCAAATGCACTAAGAAATGACATTAAATCTCTTCTGTCAACACGGTTCTAATAAAATTTTGACATAGGCGATTTTCATAATTCGCCGTTAATCGTTTTCTGTATTATTAAAAATTCCCTATGTCAAATTTCAGATCTTTTTTGATAGATCATTCACGTGGTCTCTGATCTATTTTTCTGCCAAATTTCTTGAAATTCTAACGACTGGATCGTTAGAAATCGGCATGTTTCGGCTAAAGCAATCGGTCTCAATTTTTCGAGCAACTGCGCATGCGTTGCATTTAACTGGGTTCTTTCGGCTCTTTCGGTAACAAACAAAAGCTGAAAATTGCTGGGTTCTTTGCATCGTTACCTTTTCTAACTCCATATATTCGTAATAAAAGACTAAAGCCATCAATACACTGCGTTCAATTATAGAGAAAAACAACACAGATAGTGCGAGTGTTGAGTAAATAAAATGATCGCTCTACTGACGGCATGTTTGTTTTTTGAAATCCTTGTGCACGTGCTAAATATTGCATCAGCAAACTGTGTTCGGCCACCTTATGGTGGCCGAACACAGTTTTCGCGCGTGCTTTTGCTGATGCAACAATATTTAGCACGTGCACAAGGATTTCAAAGAACAAACATGCCGTCAGTAGAGCGATCATTTTATTTACTCAACACCCGCACTATCTGTGTTATTTTTCTCTATAACTGAACGCAGTGTATTGATGGCTTTAGCTTTTTATTACAAAGATATGTTAGAAAAGCTAATAATGTAAAGAACCCAGCAATTTTTAGCTTTTGTTTAATACCGAAAGAACCCAGTTAAATGCAACGCATGCGCAGTCGCTCGAAAAATTGAGACCGATTGCTTTAGCAGAAACATGCCGATTTCTAACGATCCAGTCGTTAGAATTTCAAGAAATTTGGCAAAAGAATAGATCAGAGACCACGTGAATGATCTATCAAAAAAATTTGAAATTTGACATACGGAATTTTTAATAATACAGAAAACGATTAACGACGAATTACGAAATTCGCCTATGTCAAAATTTTATTAGAACCGTGTTGGCAGAAGGGCAATCTCGTCCCCAGAGCCTTCGTTACCCTTGTCCAGCGGAACGGGAAAACGAAGACCTCTGGGAAATTCCGTTTAAGCTCGGCATTTCATTGACCGTTAACAGAGCGTGCGCAGTTTCACCGGAAGTTGATAAACAATTTTGTTTCCAGATTTCCAATTCCAAGCCGCGCGCCATGGATGTGCAAGCTCTGGGTACGATTGCTTCCAGCGGGAACATGGCGTACAAAACTTCGACATAAATAAAATCAACAACATATTCGTAGATGCAGTAATTTCAGCTTCGTCAGCAATCGTAATGATTTGTTTGGAGCTTATATGAGAGAGAGAACCTTTCGAGTAAATTTTTTATACTGTGAAGTAACCGGTCTTAGTGTTCGTGAAAGTGACGGTCTACCATTTGTTGAAATCGAAAGCAATTTTCAGAGTTGAGGACTCAGAGGTCTCGCACCGAACAAGGAAACCCAGCTATATAGGCCACATGAGAAGACGGAGGAAAGTCCTTTTTTGTGGCAAAAGAACGTGTATCACAAAGCAATCGAACGGAAATCCACAGCGAGGTATGAAATTAAAAATTATGAAATGCCACTGGAGTCCCACGCGGCCAGGAAGGTTTTAAAAAATTCTTCCAGAATCAATTCGGGCACTTCCAGCTGGTGAATCAAGCTAAGAAAAACAAATTCGGGTCTTTGATACTGTGAGGTTTGTTAAGTTACAAGATGGCATAATGTTTTTAATTTTCTATGCAGTGATTTAAGCTTATGTACTGTCGAGTTCAAATTAAATAAAGCTTTTGATTTTAGATTTAACCAGAAGTTTTGTCTCTTATTAATAAACTATAATGGTAATGAACCCAACTTTTGATGAAGACCTGTAGAGCCAATCTAGATGGAAGTCCTAGTATGTATTGTCAGCAGAGGTTGCTAAGTACAGGTTGTTGTTTTTTATCTATTATTATAACATAACTAAAGAAAAGCGCGCGCTCTGATTGGCTAATTCAGCATCTACTATTTGCCCATGGGTGTATGCTGCTGACGTACTCAATAACTAAAGCAGAGCGCGCGCTTTGTGATGTAGCTCAATTTGTTGCGGACAACATTTTGACCGCTGTGATGACACGTATCGTTGTCGATAAGAGTACAGACGACGCTAAACCACATTCGATTTGTTTTTTACCACAATATCAAAGATAACGAAATTGTCTTGACAACAGAAGACACCGACTCGGACTTGAAAGTGCACGCGCTGCATTATGCAAATGAGCTGCTTGTACGCGTCAGACTTTCCTTTCAAAAACTTTTACAAACTCGCTTAATATATGCAGAAATAATACGAAAAAAATGTTTGGGAAACGTGTAATGACACCTACTTGTTGTCGGTAAGAGTACAGACCACGATAAACCACATTTCGATTTGTTTTTTACCACAATATCAACGTCAAAGAAAATGTTTTTTTTCAGAGCGCGAGCTGAAAAAGGCATTGCGTGACACATTGACGCGAGCAGCGTGGTATGGACTCTAAAAGAGTTCTGTTGACTTCTGTCTCAATGTTATGTTATAAAACAAATGGTAAACGCCATAGCGTATACTATTGAGTTATGGATGCACTTGGGAGGTTTGCTAAGCACTCAAGAAGCTAGAGTCGCACTCGGCTATCGCCTCGTGCGACTCTTACGCTTCTTTCGTGCTTAGCAACCTCCCGCGTGCACCATAACTCAATAGTACACGCTATGGCGTTTACCATTTGTTAAATGTTAAGGGGTGTGGATTTGATTGACATGACCTCCTTGTGGGCTGGGAATTTTTTTATATGTTTCACATCTTTATGTTGGGGTAAATCCCTCAGGGATGGATCCGCCAATCTTTTCGGCATTCGTCGCCATTCCGATTTGTCTCTTTGCTCTGTTAAGGCTATAGAGCTTTACATCGCCATCTCCTCCGCGCTTTCTCTAGATCTGTTGTCCGGTTACTTGTTTCACCCTCTCAGCTCTTCAGGGAAGATCCAAAATAAGCAGATTGCTAACTCCACTTTGCAGTTGCAACTCCGTAACTATCTACGGGAGCCAAAGATTTGCAATGGGGAAACTTTGCACAGCTTTGGAGCCGGCTTGGCCATCACTTTAGCCCTTTCGGGTAGTCAGCTTGCAGAAATTATGGAACATATTGGTTGGTGCCACGCTCCCACAGCATCTCACTATTTGAAAGTTGCGCGGGTTTTACTGTTTTACGTCCCGGAGGTCCTTCAGAGTTATTATCTCGTCACGACTCTTCTGCCCAAGCCCTGGCAGACTCTTACACTGACTTGAACAGCCTCCTCCATTTCTCTGTCGCCTTTCCCGACGGCGTTTCACCTTATTTGAGTTTTGGCTGGTTGGGAGTTTTTTCTAGTTTTAATGTGGGATCTGATGTGTGTGTGTGATGTTTAAGTATTGGCGTTCTTCTAGGGTCTCCTTAGTGCGGGAACATATCCAGACGTTTTGTCTCTGGACGTGTTTCTTTTATTATTTTTTCTTAAGTCGATAAAGATCTTTATTTATTTATTTTATTTATCTCCATCTCTTATTAACGAGCGTGAAAGGGACTGTCTCAAACAGTATGCTATTCGCTCCAGTCCCTTGCAGCGCGAGTATAAATAAGAGCTCTGCATATCATTTCGCCCCAGTCCGCGTTAGAATCCTATGGATATCAGCAACCGTAAAATTTCTCTTCTTTTCACGCTCTCCTTTTTCCGCCTCGGTGCTGTTTTACCCCTTCCTTTTTCACGCCCAACTCACAAAGCGCGGGAACATATCTCCATCTCTTATTAGCGAGCGTGAAAGGGACTGTCGCAAATAGTATGCTATATTAACATGTCTAAACGTTTTATTTGTTCTCGCTTCATGTTCTTTTACATCTAGGACGCGGACTGAGTGTGCTGCCGCATTCCAAATGCTTTATAATTTCTGAGTAAGTGTTCCATGTCAATGTTTTGTCTGACTTGGACTGTTTAAGTTTTTGTGTGCTCGGTGTTTATTCAAGAATTCGGCTGGCGAGACACCTCTTACTTCGTCATTGTTTCCAAGGCACTGCTCGTATCAGCTCGTGCTGCTGACTCGGCACGAGTTTTCCTTCAACATTAGCTTCTTGCTCTCGTCACTTGCGATAACAAGGGACGGTGAAGCTTTTTTCGATTCTTTATCAAATACGTTACTGAGGAAATTCATGCCACGATAGTAAAACCAATGCCACTAATGTGAAGAGACTGAAAGGAATATATCGCATGTGAACTATTTCATTTAATTAATGGTTTTCTGAACTTACTCGTTACTTCAACAACTCTCGCGACGTTAATTCTTGGTTCAAATACTGACGTCCAAAAGAAATAATGATAACTTGAAGATCTTTTCACTTATCTAGCCTTGTTTAAATGTAAGACGCCCAATCATGTTATCTGCGCGGTTGCGTTTTTCACAAATTTAAAATGCATTGTGTTCATTAGCTATATTTTAGATAATTTGTTAATAAAATTGTACCGATAATGAACATGGAATGCGCAAAAAAGCATAAAAAGAATTACACAAGTCAGTTATGTCCCAAACCCAGCTTTATTATTGCCTTTGAGCAGCTCTACATCATTATCTGATTTTAAAAACAAAAAGCGAAACTATCAAACTAGTAGTCCGCAAGCAATCAAGTTTTTGTTATATAAAAATACCAGGGTTATCTCCACTCATTAAACGTCAATCTAGATCTGTCAAA
>JAHPZR010010004.1:0-5000 GCA_019787425.1 Platygyra sinensis
TCTAGACACTCATCTCTTCTGCAAACCAATCAAAACGCGCATCGGATACCGCTCGAGCCCAATAAAAAATTTGGGCGTTCACCAAACGTCAAAATTTTGTGGCAAGATCGCCAGCGACGCCAAGCGAGCGCCGGTGTAAATGAAAGCGATATCAGCTTTGCATTCTTTCTAAATCATTGCGGGGAAAAATGCCTAAAGTTTCGGTGAAAACAGGAAATATTCAAAAAGATTTACGACTCTGTAACGGAAAGACCTTCAAGATGAAATCACTGTGCTTTGATCGCTGCTCTTAAAGTTATGGGGCGCGAGACTTGCCACTATTTGGGGCAGCCCGAGATAAGATGGTTTTGAGGAAGTTGAATCGCTCAACGTCCCTTGTGGAAGTTTTTGCTGGTTGGAATCATAGCTACAAGCAGGGCAGGCTTGAGTTTATGCAGGTTAAGTTCAAAGGACATTAAATCCATCTTTCTGGTGAGTCTGTATTGGTACATTCTTCCACAAGTTTTAAATGGTCAGTTTTTTGAACTATTTGACCGCCAAAACACGGCAACCCGATCGGCCGTGTAAAATCTCAATTTGAAACAGATTTCGTATTCGCAGTCTGTAGCTAGTCGGTAAGCATATTTTATTGTACATCATTGTTTAAAAAACAGAATGTGATTTAGGGGAATTTCAATGTGAGTAATTACATGCAAAAATTGTAGCCTAGTAAAAACCGTTTACTGCGTATTTTGTTGCATAATATTTTAGTGTTGTCCTCGCTTGAGCTCATCTTCGACCGAGGTCCGTCTAGCTCCACTAACATCGAGGCATCCAAAGCGCCGGTTTTCTTCTTTCTTTTGTCAGCGACGGCGAGAATGGCGGCGACTAAATCGCCTTTTGGAGTGGCCATCAGAGTTCTGATAAGAACTAATTGTTAAGCGCAAGACCGGTTTCGGAAGCAGAGTGGCGTTCCTTCGTCAGTTGCTTTTTGTTAAGTGCTCAAGTGGCTGTGAGCAGTTGTGACCAGGGCTCGCGAGCGCGCAGCTTTTATACACTGAGTGAGACTGGTTCTGAATAAACTGACCAATCAGGGCCCGGTTGTTCAAAGGCTGGATAACGCTATCCACCGGATAAATTGCTATCCAGTGGATAAGTATTGACAAAACAAACCACGCTATCCACTGGATAGTGATTTATCCGGTGGATAGCGTTATCCAGCCTTTGAACAACTGGGGCCAGAAGTTTAAATTAAGTTGCTCCAAGATAATTTGTAGCGCGTGACGCGTGTTTACAATATTTTCGCACCTTCTATCCTGTCTATCTCGCATAATATACCTTTGAAATAACATTCAAGTCCATTCATTTTCTTAGAATTATTTAACTAATGCGTTCATGATGTAGATCAACTGATCATCCGTCTTGCCACAGTGTTTGTATTCTTTACGTGCAATGTGGAAATAAATGTAATGTCGCTTCCCTCCAAACATGAGCTAATGTTTTTGTTGCAGTGAGTTGGAAGGTTGTCGAGACTCAAAGAAGAGTGACTTGGAAAGGAATTGACTTCTGCCAAAATTACCTTCCCGGATTTCTCTTTCAAATTAAGAATTGACCAAGGAAGGAAACTTAAGCATATTAAGGCAGAGAACATTTGCTCAGAAAAAATTCGCTCACTGCCTTCTGTCTCTGTCGGCTGCGCTGACCGACTGCTGTTTCTCAGATTACTGTGGATCCAATAGCGGATGCATGAATCGATAGAGAAGCGGACTTTACCAAATTCGTCTTGCTTAAGCCATGGACTCAGCAAAATCTCCTCCTCTTCCTAAAAATCGAGGCGTCAAACCACATTATATATCTGGTTTGAAATTCATAGAACAGATCGCCAAGCTCCTTGAATGCTTTGCACGTTTCGCTTTCACGAAATCGACCCATCGCTTTCTACGTTTCTTCGCTTCAAGTCGATCATCTTTAAATAAAATCGGTATGACATGAAGCGCAATACCTCCTGTAAGTTTGTTGAGTAGCTTCATCCCCCTTACAATGCTCCTGGCTGGCAATTTTTTGAACTACTTTCTCAACCTTTCCCACAAAAACAAGTAAATATGCGAACTACAGAATCATCGTGTTCTGGATTTGACGTCACATCCGGCCCTCGACCCATGCCCCGTTAAACTCGGTCGCGAAGCAAAATGGCGGCATTTGGACGTACTTTGACGGGGCATAAAAACTCGAGGATTTAACCAAATCAAAAACTTTTTGCGCCAAATTACTCCACAAAATAAGCTTTATTATTTTAGTGGAAAACGTTTTGGTGTTAGGTGCACTTTAACAATCCAGCTTTATCATGTTAAGATTTCAGCGGAGTGGAAGAAAACCAGACTTAAGGACGTTCGCGCGAAATTTTTCTAACATTGATTTTTTTCTGAAAATTTTACCATTGAAAGATCATGAGTCAGCGATGTCAGAAATGTAAAAAAAATGGGGGGTCACCGACTTCGTTTTGGAAATAACATGCCCGGAAGAACACCTAAATCTGAGTAAATCGTGCTTCGTTAGCGAAGAAGATCAAAGTGGCTGCAAGTCCCAAAATATTGTAATTAGAGCTTTGAAGGGAAAAGTTCTCTGCCAAATATGGTTTGGATGGACCTATTAAGCAAATTTAGTCAACTTGTGAGGTTCCTTAAAGAATAAGTTCGCATTTAGCGACCATAGTTTCACGCGCCTTGCAGCCGCAAGATGGCAGGATTCCATGTCCCGTGGGCAGAAATATTCAAATTTTTTAAACTTCCCACATTGATTTTTTTTTCATTTTTGGATAATGTGTAGATAATTGCAAACAAAATCTGTTTCTGAAAAGAAAAGTAGGGGTAACCGGACGTCCAAGATCGTTAAATCCAATCAAAGCTATAGCAATGGCCATCTGCCCTATCATTGTTCATTTTAGTACTTAGCGCGCGCGCTCGATGTATGACGTGGCATGGCGTGGCATGTGGATTTGCGTGCGCAGTAAGGATGCGCAGAAACAATTAGCGCGAACGTCCTTAAGGACGGTGCTTACTAAATACAAAGATTTTTTTTTCGCTGGAACTCCACAGTCAACAGATTTCTGTTTTTAATATCAATGTCTTCTACTTCGTCGGATTCCAAAATGAATTTTGACTCAGAAGACTCTGAAATTTATTATATCGCTGAAGACACGAAGTAGGACTTCACTCGATGACGACCAAGCTGATTTATTTGCTAGTCTTTTGCTGAGCACCCAGCCGCCCAGCCTCTGGGCAACTAAGAGAAGACAACCAAATACCAGAAGGTTGATGCTAGCAAAGAATTCGAACGAACTCTGAAGGACAAACTCGAAGGCAAAGATATGTAGAACTGAGTCAAAGAGTGATAATATAATTTGTAGAGCGTGACGCGTGTTTATTATTTTCGCACCTTGTATCCTGTCTATCTCGCATAATATACCTTTGTAATAACAGTCAAGTCCATTCAGTTTCTTAGAATTATTTAAACTTATGCGTTCATGATGTAGATCAACTGATTATCTCTTCACACAGTGTTTGTATTCTTTACGTGCAAAAGTGTGGACATAATTGTAGCGTCGCTTACCTTAATTCAAACATGAGCGATTGTTGTTGTTGCAGTGAGTTAGAAGGTTGTCAAGACTCAAAGAAGAGTGATCTTGTTCTTGAAGATTTTAGATGTTTTTTGTGAGGGGCTCAGGGGTTCTGAACGTACCAATTCTCAGTATTTCTTTGCTTGAATGTCTCGCTGCATTGCCACATGTACATTTGCTAAACGATGCGTCACAACATGACTTGGAAAGGAATCGAGTTCTGCCAAAATTACCCTCTCAGATTTCTCTTTCAAATTAAGAATTGACCACGGAAGGAAACTTAAACATATCAAAGCAGAGAACATTTGCTCAGAAAAAAATCGCTCTCTATTCTCCTGCCTTCTGTCTCTGTCAGCTGCGCTGACTGACTGCTGTGTCTCGGATTAGATCCAACAACGGGTACACAAATCGATAGAAAAGCGGTTTTCACCAAATTCGTCCTGCTTAAGCCATGAAGTCAGCAAAATCCCCCCTCCTCTTCCTAAAAATGCAGGCGTCGAACGAAATCATCTGGTCTGAAATGCATAGAACAGATCAACGAACTCCTAGACGGCTCTCGCTATTAAATGCTTCGCACGTTTCGCTTTCACGAAATCGCACCATCGCTTTTTACGTTTCTTGATTCAAGCCGATCATCTCTAAATAGAATCGGTGACATGAAGCATAATATCTCCTGTAAGTTTGTTGAGTTTGCTACATCCCCTTTACAAGGCACCTGGCTGGCAATTTTTGGAAACATGCGAGCTACAGAATCATCGTGTTCTGGATTTGACGTCACATCCGGCTCTCGACCCAAGCTCCGTTAAACTCGGTCGCGAACCAAAATGGCGGCATTTGGACGTACTTTGACGGGGCATAAAAATTCGAAGATTTAACCAAATCAAAAAGTTTTTGCGCCAAATTATTCCACAAAATATGCTTTATTATTTTAGCGAAAACAACATTTTGGTGTTAGGTGCACTTTAAGGAATAGATTGTACTTATGCCGATGTGTGATATCTATTAAAGGGACACAGTCAGCTGGTGCACATACGCATTACATACTATTCCATAGCTAATTTGCATATAACAGAGGCGTGATAAATACTGTTTTTAACCAAATATTATAAAAATGATATCATAGGATGACATTCAAAAACAGGTTTTTCAGTAAACGATTGAAAATCAAGCAAAGCACTACGAAAAATGAAGCGGATTTCTAGATGAACTTTGATTTCAGGTTGAGGTAAACTTTTTTCAAATTGAGAAAAACTAGTGTCCAGGTCAGCGCAGGCACAAAGCTGACTGTGTGCCTTTAAGGACGGTGCCTACTTTTGTTAGTGCGCACACGCTCTGCGCATCACGCAAGCCATAGTTTAAGCGCGCGCGCGCTGGAGTTGACATTGACGAAATCAACTTCGCCACC
>JAHPZR010010004.1:12500-16567 GCA_019787425.1 Platygyra sinensis
GCTTTAGCTTTTTATTACAAAGATATGTTAGAAAAGCTAATAATGTAAAGAACCCAGCAATTTTTAGCTTTTGTTTAATACCGAAAGAACCCAGTTAAATGCAACGCATGCGCAGTCGCTCGAAAAATTGAGACCGATTGCTTTAGCAGAAACATGCCGATTTCTAACGATCCAGTCGTTAGAATTTCAAGAAATTTGGCAAAAGAATAGATCAGAGACCACGTGAATGATCTATCAAAAAAATTTGAAATTTGACATACGGAATTTTTAATAATACAGAAAACGATTAACGACGAATTACGAAATTCGCCTATGTCAAAATTTTATTAGAACCGTGTTGGCAGAAGGGCAATCTCGTCCCCAGAGCCTTCGTTACCCTTGTCCAGCGGAACGGGAAAACGAAGACCTCTGGGAAATTCCGTTTAAGCTCGGCATTTCATTGACCGTTAACAGAGCGTGCGCAGTTTCACCGGAAGTTGATAAACAATTTTGTTTCCAGATTTCCAATTCCAAGCCGCGCGCCATGGATGTGCAAGCTCTGGGTACGATTGCTTCCAGCGGGAACATGGCGTACAAAACTTCGACATAAATAAAATCAACAACATATTCGTAGATGCAGTAATTTCAGCTTCGTCAGCAATCGTAATGATTTGTTTGGAGCTTATATGAGAGAGAGAACCTTTCGAGTAAATTTTTTATACTGTGAAGTAACCGGTCTTAGTGTTCGTGAAAGTGACGGTCTACCATTTGTTGAAATCGAAAGCAATTTTCAGAGTTGAGGACTCAGAGGTCTCGCACCGAACAAGGAAACCCAGCTATATAGGCCACATGAGAAGACGGAGGAAAGTCCTTTTTTGTGGCAAAAGAACGTGTATCACAAAGCAATCGAACGGAAATCCACAGCGAGGTATGAAATTAAAAATTATGAAATGCCACTGGAGTCCCACGCGGCCAGGAAGGTTTTAAAAAATTCTTCCAGAATCAATTCGGGCACTTCCAGCTGGTGAATCAAGCTAAGAAAAACAAATTCGGGTCTTTGATACTGTGAGGTTTGTTAAGTTACAAGATGGCATAATGTTTTTAATTTTCTATGCAGTGATTTAAGCTTATGTACTGTCGAGTTCAAATTAAATAAAGCTTTTGATTTTAGATTTAACCAGAAGTTTTGTCTCTTATTAATAAACTATAATGGTAATGAACCCAACTTTTGATGAAGACCTGTAGAGCCAATCTAGATGGAAGTCCTAGTATGTATTGTCAGCAGAGGTTGCTAAGTACAGGTTGTTGTTTTTTATCTATTATTATAACATAACTAAAGAAAAGCGCGCGCTCTGATTGGCTAATTCAGCATCTACTATTTGCCCATGGGTGTATGCTGCTGACGTACTCAATAACTAAAGCAGAGCGCGCGCTTTGTGATGTAGCTCAATTTGTTGCGGACAACATTTTGACCGCTGTGATGACACGTATCGTTGTCGATAAGAGTACAGACGACGCTAAACCACATTCGATTTGTTTTTTACCACAATATCAAAGATAACGAAATTGTCTTGACAACAGAAGACACCGACTCGGACTTGAAAGTGCACGCGCTGCATTATGCAAATGAGCTGCTTGTACGCGTCAGACTTTCCTTTCAAAAACTTTTACAAACTCGCTTAATATATGCAGAAATAATACGAAAAAAATGTTTGGGAAACGTGTAATGACACCTACTTGTTGTCGGTAAGAGTACAGACCACGATAAACCACATTTCGATTTGTTTTTTACCACAATATCAACGTCAAAGAAAATGTTTTTTTTCAGAGCGCGAGCTGAAAAAGGCATTGCGTGACACATTGACGCGAGCAGCGTGGTATGGACTCTAAAAGAGTTCTGTTGACTTCTGTCTCAATGTTATGTTATAAAACAAATGGTAAACGCCATAGCGTATACTATTGAGTTATGGATGCACTTGGGAGGTTTGCTAAGCACTCAAGAAGCTAGAGTCGCACTCGGCTATCGCCTCGTGCGACTCTTACGCTTCTTTCGTGCTTAGCAACCTCCCGCGTGCACCATAACTCAATAGTACACGCTATGGCGTTTACCATTTGTTAAATGTTAAGGGGTGTGGATTTGATTGACATGACCTCCTTGTGGGCTGGGAATTTTTTTATATGTTTCACATCTTTATGTTGGGGTAAATCCCTCAGGGATGGATCCGCCAATCTTTTCGGCATTCGTCGCCATTCCGATTTGTCTCTTTGCTCTGTTAAGGCTATAGAGCTTTACATCGCCATCTCCTCCGCGCTTTCTCTAGATCTGTTGTCCGGTTACTTGTTTCACCCTCTCAGCTCTTCAGGGAAGATCCAAAATAAGCAGATTGCTAACTCCACTTTGCAGTTGCAACTCCGTAACTATCTACGGGAGCCAAAGATTTGCAATGGGGAAACTTTGCACAGCTTTGGAGCCGGCTTGGCCATCACTTTAGCCCTTTCGGGTAGTCAGCTTGCAGAAATTATGGAACATATTGGTTGGTGCCACGCTCCCACAGCATCTCACTATTTGAAAGTTGCGCGGGTTTTACTGTTTTACGTCCCGGAGGTCCTTCAGAGTTATTATCTCGTCACGACTCTTCTGCCCAAGCCCTGGCAGACTCTTACACTGACTTGAACAGCCTCCTCCATTTCTCTGTCGCCTTTCCCGACGGCGTTTCACCTTATTTGAGTTTTGGCTGGTTGGGAGTTTTTTCTAGTTTTAATGTGGGATCTGATGTGTGTGTGTGATGTTTAAGTATTGGCGTTCTTCTAGGGTCTCCTTAGTGCGGGAACATATCCAGACGTTTTGTCTCTGGACGTGTTTCTTTTATTATTTTTTCTTAAGTCGATAAAGATCTTTATTTATTTATTTTATTTATCTCCATCTCTTATTAACGAGCGTGAAAGGGACTGTCTCAAACAGTATGCTATTCGCTCCAGTCCCTTGCAGCGCGAGTATAAATAAGAGCTCTGCATATCATTTCGCCCCAGTCCGCGTTAGAATCCTATGGATATCAGCAACCGTAAAATTTCTCTTCTTTTCACGCTCTCCTTTTTCCGCCTCGGTGCTGTTTTACCCCTTCCTTTTTCACGCCCAACTCACAAAGCGCGGGAACATATCTCCATCTCTTATTAGCGAGCGTGAAAGGGACTGTCGCAAATAGTATGCTATATTAACATGTCTAAACGTTTTATTTGTTCTCGCTTCATGTTCTTTTACATCTAGGACGCGGACTGAGTGTGCTGCCGCATTCCAAATGCTTTATAATTTCTGAGTAAGTGTTCCATGTCAATGTTTTGTCTGACTTGGACTGTTTAAGTTTTTGTGTGCTCGGTGTTTATTCAAGAATTCGGCTGGCGAGACACCTCTTACTTCGTCATTGTTTCCAAGGCACTGCTCGTATCAGCTCGTGCTGCTGACTCGGCACGAGTTTTCCTTCAACATTAGCTTCTTGCTCTCGTCACTTGCGATAACAAGGGACGGTGAAGCTTTTTTCGATTCTTTATCAAATACGTTACTGAGGAAATTCATGCCACGATAGTAAAACCAATGCCACTAATGTGAAGAGACTGAAAGGAATATATCGCATGTGAACTATTTCATTTAATTAATGGTTTTCTGAACTTACTCGTTACTTCAACAACTCTCGCGACGTTAATTCTTGGTTCAAATACTGACGTCCAAAAGAAATAATGATAACTTGAGATCTTTTCACTTATCTAGCCTTGTTTAAATGTAAGACGCCCAATCATGTTATCTGCGCGGTTGCGTTTTTCACAAATTTAAAATGCATTGTGTTCATTAGCTATATTTTAGATAATTTGTTAATAAAATTGTACCGATAATGAACATGGAATGCGCAAAAAAGCATAAAAAAGAATTACACAAGTCAGTTATGTCCCAAACCCAGCTTTATTATTGCCTTTGAGCAGCTCTACATCATTATCTGATTTTAAAAACAAAAAGCGAAACTATCAAACTAGTAGTCCGCAAGCAATCAAGTTTTTGTTATATAAAAAATACCAGGGTTATCTCCACTCATTAAACG
>JAHPZR010010005.1:5000-7500 GCA_019787425.1 Platygyra sinensis
AAACGGTAATATTCAGTCCGACCGCTCCGACCGATCAAGGGGTGGTCCTGAATATTCCAGTCGGAACAAACTGAAACAAACCTTTTTATTTGACTTCAGACGGAAATTTCCCGTTTGTTTTTTGTTATAATGGGGCGGAAAAATTTACGAAATGCTCGTTGCTCGCCGTCTGTGTCTTTTCTAATGCGCTCGCTGCTTGCAAGTAAAATTTGATTACTGCTCGTGATGGAGTAAAGAAAAAAAAAACGCACTACTTGCATGCTCTTAATGTTCGCAGAGACATGGATGGGTAACAGTTCCACACGTCGAAAAATTCAGTTCACAACATCAGCTTATATTTGTTTATTCTTGACATGACCAAAGATTTATTATGGCAACGACTGCTTTTTTAAAAGCAACTATGAAGTTTCATAATGTACAATTAATAATAGGAATTTATGTATATATTTGTTTATCTTCTAAATATGCAGCAAGAGACAGAACTAAGCATGTGATATCGCATCGAGTACAATCTATCTAAGTTTGATTTATTTATTAAAATTATAATGTTACCTGATTAATTGAACCCCTTCCCTATAATTCTGATTGCACTTTCAAGAAAAAGTAATCCTACGCTAGATCGGTGTCTGTTTTTGCATTCTTCACTTTCTATGATAAGCCGGTTACATCACTATTGATCCTACGTATACAAGCAGGATCAGCTCCCGCGAATGCTTGCTTAGACATCTTCTACTCTAGTGCGCCTTACCCTCCGAGAGAAGGACGAGCAAAAAGGTCTGGTGTCAGCCTGTGATTCTAAAAATTTCTTTGGGTCCATGATTTTGAAAAATCCCGATTAAAATAATTTATGCAGATTTGATTTCCATGGCGGAGAAAATGTCAACGAAGTCAACCCCAATTTTTTTTACCCTGAATACTATTTTCTGGCTTGGCATTTTTTATTTGTTTTTTCTTTGTTGTTTGTTGTTTTTTTTTTTGCTAAACCTACAGACGAGTTTAGAGTGTTCTAACTCCTAATGAGCAATTTTTTGTGGTATTTCTTAGGTCTCCTTCATTATTCCTCTTGTAAATGAGAAATATTGACCAATTTTTCTGTTACAAATATCTTTGCACAAAAAGATGGCGTGCTAACTTTTATTTGACAAATAAAAGCTGTCACATACGACTGAAAAATTGCTTGCGTAGACGACTCGTTGCATAAAACTGCAAATACGTTCGTGAGCGCCATATTTTTCAGGAACGACTATAAGCAGCCCCGCCTTGTTTTCTGCGTGTCTCTGCTGTCCGAAGTCATTACTGGAGCACTGAGCTTTGAACTGCTGACAAATATTTGCTGTGCCATGGATACCATCAACTATATTTGTCAGATAAAAATTGCGAGTGTATACCAGCGAGACTTAAATCTCCCTGCCTGTAACAAGCCGCTTATAACGTTCCCATATTCAATAGCTTATTATTCAGCTTCTTGTCAATAAAGCAATCGTCTAAGGCCGGGTTACCCTAGCAAGCGGGTTCACCCCAGCTGGAGGTCAAAAGATAACCCGCGTTTACAAGTTAATGCGCGATCGAAGGGTCTGGAAAACAATTACTAGAACTTTAACTCGGGTAGGCGGATTAACCCTACATGAGTGTTTTACTAGGGAAAAAAGTTAACCCACCTGCCAGGGTAAGTTAGCACGCAGATATGGTATCTGCCCTGGTAAACCTTGCTGCCTTGAAGACACGACGATGAAAACAAGATAAAATGTGCGAGTGCTATAGGAACCCGCTTGCTAGAGTAACCCCTTTTTCCTTGTAAACTAATAAACGGCTTAGGCTTCTTTATTTATTAAATTTATTTATTTTGTTCAGTCAATCATTTAGTTATTTATTTTCTTTATTTATTTATCTATTTATTTATTTCTGCCAAGTCATACAGAAACTTTCTGCACCCATATTAGCTTGACTTCAGTGGTGTCGTGTGATTGAAAATTACAAACATAATCCCACTCAAGATGGTATAAACATCACTATAAGTTAATCGTTACTAAACTGCGGACATTTTTACAGAAACTGGGTCACAAACTCTAACACGCAAGACATACACAACAAAAACACCTGGACCGGGTTGTTCGAAGGCCGGCTAACCAGGATTAAAAGTAAAATGAACGATTATTTTTAGCGTAGAAATGTCTTTCACTTAGTTTATTGTTGTGTAATTCAAGATTGTTTAAACTAAAAACTGAAAGACAGACAATATAGACAGAAAACTGAACCGAAAAGTTACAGAAATGAAATCCAAATTCTGGCTAATCCTAGGATAATTTAATCGGGCTTTCAACAACCCGGCTGTGTAGTCTTGTGAATTTTCCTTAATCACTATGTTAAATGTTATCAGGTCAAAATTTCCTAAGAGGTTAATATCTCTTCCCCACATCGTACTCATCCGTTGAAAATTTGGATTATTGTTAATTTCAATCCAGCAAAGCCAGGCACAGAGAAAAACTGGAATAGCTTTTTA
>JAHPZR010010005.1:12500-17500 GCA_019787425.1 Platygyra sinensis
ATTGTTAACTATTACGAACTTCTTTCCCCGTTTGACCATGTGAATGATAGTTGATGATAGTTAGGGGGGAATCAACTATCATCGACTATCACGCGCCGTTTGACCATGGCTTTAAGGTCGTGCGCTGCTCTATTGCATATTTTGATGTAAAAGCGTTTCCGGTTCTGCTTTTTATTTAAAAACCAGCTCAGTACTGCATCAATAAAATATTTGACTCGACCAAGTCCTGTATTTGGGCGATTTTAAAATGGATGTAATAACACTTGCGGGCTGTCGCTGCGCTCTCGTGAGCGCTTGCGATACAATAGAACTTTCTAGTAACCAAAAATAGCGCGCGCGCGCAACTTGATTTAAGGTCGCGAGCTATTGCGTATTGAAGTAAAAGCGTTTCCGGTTCCGCTTTTTATTTAAAAACCGCCTCGGTTCTGCATCAATAAAATATTTGAATTGGCCAAGTCCTGTATTTGGGCGATTTCAAAATGGATTTAATAAAGTGGTAATTGAACTGAGTGGAGTGCAACTTTGGTCTGAAATCATACTTGAGATTTCAAATCGAACTCGCGCTGCGCGTTCGTTTGATTTTGAAATCACGCGTATGATTTCAGACCAAGCTGCACTCCACTCAATTCAATCACCATTATAAATTGGCGTACAGTTGGTAAAATAATGTAGATAACGTGGAATAAGTTTCCTTTTTCGAAAGAAATCTTTCCTCTCTTCTGAGAACAAGTCACAGTTGTTACAACAGTCTTAGTGCAAGGGGGGAGGGTAAAACCTGTTGTGTGGCGTTTAAATTATGCAATTCGCGGTACACAAAAAATAAATTAACTTTCAATGCTATTAATCTGTTGGTGGTTCGAAACTTTTTCCAGTATTGTCCAAGAGTATATTCTTAAGGTTCATTACAACCACTCTACATCGGTTGATGTCAAAATCATGGAATCTAAAAACTGGCCAATCATTGATGAGCATGTTGCTGTCAATTGTGCGAAATAATAACTAAACAAAGCAACAGTATCACCTGCTAAAAAAACCCCCTTAATTTTGGCTTTAAGCGCTTATAAATCGGTAACCCCACATTTTATTTAATTAACAAATAAAGAAGCCTCGTCTGTGGTCTGTTCTATTGTAGAGCACGCAGGAAGCGGTAGGGCACGAAAGAAGTGTAGGGGAAAACACGAGACGCAGTTGAGTGTTTTTCCTCACTTCTTGAGTGCTCTACCGCTTCCTAAGTGCTTTACAACAAAAGAGAGCACAGTCGAGGCTTCTTTATCAGTTTTATGATAAATAATTTAATATCCCCGCGCTTTCGCTGAATTTTCAAACCAAAGTTTGTTTTCGAAAGGAGTAAAAGTGGCGTCAGCATGTACTATAATTTATGATAAAGCACTCTAAAATAAGCCAATCACAATCCTTGTCAGAGCTGTTCAAATAATTTGATTGGCTAACGAGACGACAGCTGTCAATCACACGACTTCGGCTAAAGCTTCCGCTTTCGCGTTGCTTTCGAAGGAAGAACGACCCTACAAAGTTCGCTTTTCAGTTAATAGTTTAACCCGTTTAATCAGGACGTAAAGGCAGGTAAATGTTGCTAGTCCAGAGGAATCCGACCGCATTGTGATTCACGAAAACGTGTCTTTTCCAATGGAAATTACGAAAGAAGGAGCTCAAAGCTTGCGGATGAAAATTAAATGCCAAATGCCGAAATGTATCTACAGTTTATATTTACGGCTTTTACATACATACATACCTACCTACCTACCTACCTACCTACCTACCTACCTACCTACCTACCTACCTACCTACCTACCTACCTACCTACCTACATACATACATACATACATACATTTATTTGGTAAAGCAGGTTAAGTTACAAATAATGGCAGCAAAAGGCTGATGTGGACCTGCATCTAAAATAAGTTAAATAAAAGTAAGATGATGTAAAATATATAAATAAAGTCTTGCCAGCAAGATTACCCGAACTAACGTCAAAGTTGGAAAGACTAGACTGCTCGTACTTGTTCAACTCCGAGCACAGGTGCAAGCTTTCAACTGATTATTCGTCGATTGAGCGATGATTAGGAATTGTTTAGGTTCAATTCGTTGAGATACCGGAGTCGTCGCTACTAAGCAAGCGAGCGTCGTTTCACTGCATGTAAGTGTTGTTTGGGCATTTTTACAAAAATAAAGCTTCTCATGGTAAAAAAAGACAGCTCAATGGTATGCTCCTATAACTACCACAAATTTTAGACGTAAAGATTTCATTTATATTTAGGGGATTTAAGGTCTTTTAACGATGTACATATATACACAGTTAAGTATTAGTTTTAATTTAACTAGTTGATTATATTTTGTTATTCATTATGTACATATTTTATTCTTAGGTTTAGTATTTACGCACGACCCCACAAGCTGCACATCTTTTTAAACTATCGTGCTTAAATAAAGGTTGTCTGTCTGTCTGTCTGTCTGTCTGTTTGTTTTACTTCTTAAGTGTAATTTTTGCCTTCGTTATATATTCTAATGTCTTTTATCGATGAATAAATACTCGATAGGTTAAGAATTTGTTTATATCGCTTCGTGTTTTGTCGGAATCCTCGTACAGTTTTTACTCTACTGTTTTCAACGATGATCTTCATGAGCAATATTTACTGCTGACAAAATAGCTCGTTTATATTGATTTTGCCTGAGTCGCACAGGGGATGTTTAATTTGGGTCAAATTTGTCGAAATTCCGAAGTAAAAATTTGAAAGCCAGCTTAATGCATGCATGTGATCGTTGCAACCCGTTCTTTATTCTCTGATAAAGCACGCTGTTCCAGCCAATCAGGGTGGGCGTTATATGGAAACTTTGTTATAAATAGCATTGCAATAAGCATGGCAAGAAGCATTTTCTTTGCAAAGTTTACAATTATTCTGTGGAGTTGGTTCAGAGGTAAATTTTTTTTATGGGTTCAAATTTACCACAACTGTCTTTATGCGGTCTTTATGCAGTTGGCGGCACACGCAAAAGCAAAACAACTTTCCAAGCTATTAAACTGTTTTAACTTACAGTGGACAATACCATACATTTTAGCATAAACTTCAACCCACCTTGATAGGAAACTTTAGATCCTGGTAAATAATCTTGGTGTAAATGAAAACGAGTCAAACTTCAAAGAGAAATATAACATTGGCCTAATGGAAAAATGACAAATGTAAGTGAAAATAAAATGTTAAAATTCTTTTTTGTTGAATAACAGTTGACTTAATGTTAGTTTATTTCCATCTTGAACTGTCCAGAAAACGTGCTTTGCACCAAAACGTGACGAGAAAATAATATCACGGAGATAAGATAAATTTTTACTTTGCTTGCTGAACTGAAAATAAAAGAATTTGTCTTTCTTCTTCAGAGTATTATTCGATATTAACTGGAAACTCCATAACCAGGGCCGTAGCCACAAAAAAAAACAACAACAAC
The DNA here is from genome assembly GCA_019787425.1 of Platygyra sinensis. Lineage (NCBI taxonomy): Eukaryota > Metazoa > Cnidaria > Anthozoa > Scleractinia > Merulinidae > Platygyra > Platygyra sinensis. The sequence continues at coordinate 15,960 of JAHPZR010010005.1, forward strand.
AACACTTATGACTGAAGCAATGTCCACGAAAAACTTATGAGTGAGGCAATCGGTCCATGGTTGAGTTTTCTTCCTGGGTATTAAGAGTTTTTATGATGACTATAAACAACAAAAGCGAAGAGAAATGAGCGAGGCAAGTGCCTCGGTTGGCCTGTTACTGGTTACGACCCTGGTTATGGAGTTTCCAGTTAATATCGAATAATACTCTGAAGAAGAAAGACAAATTCTTTTATTTTCAGTTCAGCAAGCAAAGTAAAAATTTATCTTATCTCCGTGATATTATTTTCTCGTCACGTTTTGGTGCAAAGCACGTTTTCTGGACAGTTCAAGATGGAAATAAACTAACATTAAGTCAACTGTTATTCAACAAAAAAGAATTTTAACATTTTATTTTCACTTACATTTGTCATTTTTCCATTAGGCCAATGTTATATTTCTCTTTGAAGTTTGACTCGTTTTCATTTACACCAAGATTATTTACCAGGATCTAAAGTTTCCTATCAAGGTGGGTTGAAGTTTATGCTAAAATGTATGGTATTGTCCACTGTAAGTTAAAACAGTTTAATAGCTTGGAAAGTTGTTTTGCTTTTGCGTGTGCCGCCAACTGCATAAAGACCGCATAAAGACAGTTGTGGTAAATTTGAACCCATAAAAAAAATTTACCTCTGAACCAACTCCACAGAATAATTGTAAACTTTGCAAAGAAAATGCTTCTTGCCATGCTTATTGCAATGCTATTTATAACAAAGTTTCCATATAACGCCCACCCTGATTGGCTGGAACAGCGTGCTTTATCAGAGAATAAAGAACGGGTTGCAACGATCACATGCATGCATTAAGCTGGCTTTCAAATTTTTACTTCGGAATTTCGACAAATTTGACCCAAATTAAACATCCCCTGTGCGACTCAGGCAAAATCAATATAAACGAGCTATTTTGTCAGCAGTAAATATTGCTCATGAAGATCATCGTTGAAAACAGTAGAGTAAAAACTGTACGAGGATTCCGACAAAACACGAAGCGATATAAACAAATTCTTAACCTATCGAGTATTTATTCATCGATAAAAGACATTAGAATATATAACGAAGGCAAAAATTACACTTAAGAAGTAAAACAAACAGACAGACAGACAGACAGACAGACAACCTTTATTTAAGCACGATAGTTTAAAAAGATGTGCAGCTTGTGGGGTCGTGCGTAAATACTAAACCTAAGAATAAAATATGTACATAATGAATAACAAAATATAATCAACTAGTTAAATTAAAACTAATACTTAACTGTGTATATATGTACATCGTTAAAAGACCTTAAATCCCCTAAATATAAATGAAATCTTTACGTCTAAAATTTGTGGTAGTTATAGGAGCATACCATTGAGCTGTCTTTTTTTACCATGAGAAGCTTTATTTTGTAAAAATGCCCAAACAACACTTACATGCAGTGAAACGACGCTCGCTTGCTTAGTAGCGACGACTCCGGTATCTCAACGAATTGAACCTAAACAATTCCTAATCATCGCTCAATCGACGAATAAT
>JAHPZR010010005.1:22500-28459 GCA_019787425.1 Platygyra sinensis
TTTGAAATTCGAAAGTCGTACTCGTACTCAAACTCGTATTCGTAGTCCAATCTAAAGTTCCCTAATACTTAAACGGGATTCGAACCAACGACCACTTCTGCATGCTGCGATGCCGCTGCAGTGCTCTGCCAACTGAACTATGAAGCCGACTGGGAGCTGTTCACCTTTTAGTGCTTAACCTTAAAAAAACCACTGCTGCTTTACTGTCGATTTTTCTCAAGGTTATATTGTTCATAATTACTTATAATCTAAAAAGGTCAGTTGAACATTGGAATTCAAAGAAAAGCGTTATTTAGTTCTTTGTGCGTCATTAAACGTATCTAGACGCTGTTGGGCGCAAATTGTTTAATTTCTCAAGTCAAGTTAATAGCATTTTATTCTTGAATATTATCAATTTATCTGTATGTTGTCACATTTGAAGCGCATTCAGCCGAAAAAAGATAAACAGCAGCAACGTTTTTTTAAAGTCATATTATGCTTTCACTTTAGAGGCTATAAAATAATAAAAAAAGTACCATTAATCCGGCATCAAAGCCGACCTTCAAAAAAATGTTCCGAATGCGAGAAGTTAATAAACGACGACACGGAAAAAGAAAAACAAACAGACTAGCGTGCTTCTCTATTCTAAGCTGTTTAATAACTGCTTTTTGATTTGCGATGGCAAATATTTCTTTCAACTACTCTCTGATATCAGTAAATTTTGTAATCTGCTATGACTACAAGAAAGGAAAAAAAATAAACTTGATTTAATCTTTACACAATTTCTACATTTTTGTGAAAGTAAAACCTATATAGTATATACTTCCTTTTACTAGATTTTTAAGAACTAAATTTCCTTCTCTTGAGACTCAAAAATTTAAGCGTGAGCTTTCTGTATCTGGGCTCGAAGCAAATTATTCGAAATTTGCATATCAACATACTTATTAAAACTACAACAGACCTAATTATTCAGGAAAGCAGAACATCAAAAAACTGGTTTTCAATACCTCGAAAGCCGAGAAATTATTTTACAACACATGCTTTCGAAATTGACGCAAGCTTTTCGTCCCTGTTAATTGCATGTCTTACACAAGCAGTGAACGAACCTGACAATAATAATTCCCTTCTTTCCAAAGGCAGACAGGTAATTGCTTCTAACAGCAATACGAAAAGGACAGAGCTTTGAGATGTCTTTATCTGATTGCATACCCTGGATGACTGTAGGCTTAGCCGAGTCTGTTGCTATAGTAACACTCAACCTCTGTACGATAATTGTTTTTATAAGAAACCGTAATCTCTGCAAGCGTAGCACATACCTGGTGATACATTTGGCAGTTATAGATATGTTAGTTGGAGGAATTGCTGTGTATCAACTGTTCTATTTGCCTGGAGTACTCTGTAATTTGTGGCATTCAATTGAAGATGGGACAATTAATTTTATGCAAGTACTAGGTTCGTTACCTTATATTTCATTAACAAACATCACCATCATTGCTTTAGAGCGGGTGCACGCCACGTTCTTGCCGTTCAGGCATCGTGTACTTAAAAAATGGATATATGGATTAATGATTGCCGTTGTTTGGGTTTATATCTGGGTTGACATCAGTAGTCTTTTTTACACTTTTTTATCTATTTGAAGAGTTACAGTACGCTTTTTGCTCAGACCTTACATTTTCGTCAATTTGTCTTTTGATTATTTGTGTTTGTTACACGACCATTGTTTATTAAAGTCCGCCGTGGAGCTCAGCCTCAACACCGTGGTGCAGCCAGTAGAGAAAGAAAACTGACCATGACATTATTGATTGTGACTGTTGTATCTCTTCTGTTCTACCTGCCATATGTTGTATTCGTCCCTGCCATTTTAATCATTAAACCCGTAATATATTTGTCACTACCCATTCATTTCGATTATACAATGTCTTTTTTATTTTATGCAAACTCTCTTGTAAATCCTATATTGTACGCTATTCGGATGCCAGAATACAGATCAGCTTTTCTTTCACTCTTTCGCCGACGAGCTCAGCAACAAAGACAAGCTGCTGTGTTACCTCTTCGTAAACATGTAACGCAGATAATATAAAAAGCTATTCCAGTTTTTCTCTGTGCCTGGCTTTGCTGGATTGAAATTAACAATAATCCAAATTTTCAACGGATGAGTACGATGTGGGGAAGAGATATTAACCTCTTAGGAAATTTTGACCTGATAACATTTAACATAGTGATTAAGGAAAATTCACAAGACTACACAGCCGGGTTGTTGAAAGCCCGATTAAATTATCCTAGGATTAGCCAGAATTTGGATTTCATTTCTGTAACTTTTCGGTTCAGTTTTCTGTCTATATTGTCTGTCTTTCAGTTTTTAGTTTAAACAATCTTGAATTACACAACAATAAACTAAGTGAAAGACATTTCTACGCTAAAAATAATCGTTCATTTTACTTTTAATCCTGGTTAGCCGGCCTTCGAACAACCCGGTCCAGGTGTTTTTGTTGTGTATGTCTTGCGTGTTAGAGTTTGTGACCCAGTTTCTGTAAAAATGTCCGCAGTTTAGTAACGATTAACTTATAGTGATGTTTATACCATCTTGAGTGGGATTATGTTTGTAATTTTCAATCACACGACACCACTGAAGTCAAGCTAATATGGGTGGCAGAAAGTTTCTGTATGACTTGGCAGAAATAAATAAATAGATAAATAAATAAAGAAAATAAATAACTAAATGATTGACTGAACAAATAAATAAATTTAATAAATAAAGAAGCCTAAGCCGTTTATTAGTTTACAAGGAAAAAAGGGGTTACTCTAGCAAGCGGGTTCCTATAGCACTCGCACATTTTATCTTGTTTTCATCGTCCGTGTCTTCAAGGCAGCAAGGTTTACCAGGGCAGATACCATATCTGCGTGCTAACTTACCCTGGCAGGTGGGTTAACTTTTTTCCCTAGTAAAACACTCCATGTAGGGTTAATCCGCCTACCCGAGTTAAAGTTCTAGTAATTGTTTTCCAGACCCTTCGATCGCGCATTAACTTGTAAACGCGGGTTATCTTTTGACCTCCAGCTGGGGTGAACCCGCTTGCTAGGGTAACCCGGCCTTAGACGATTGCTTTATTGACAAGAAGCTGAATAATAAGCTATTGAATATGGGAACGTTATAAGCGGCTTGTTACAGGCAGGGAGATTTAAGTCTCGCTGGTATACACTCGCAATTTTTATCTGACAAATATAGTTGATGGTATCCATGGCACAGCAAATATTTGTCAGCAGTTCAAAGCTCAGTGCTCCAGTAATGACTTCGGACAGCAGAGACACGCAGAAAACAAGGCGGGGCTGCTTATAGTCGTTCCTGAAAAATATGGCGCTCACGAACGTATTTGCAGTTTTATGCAACGAGTCGTCTACGCAAGCAATTTTTCAGTCGTATGTGACAGCTTTTATTTGTCAAATAAAAGTTAGCACGCCATCTTTTTGTGCAAAGATATTTGTAACAGAAAAATTGGTCAATATTTCTCATTTACAAGAGGAATAATGAAGGAGACCTAAGAAATACCACAAAAAATTGCTCATTAGGAGTTAGAACACTCTAAACTCGTCTGTAGGTTTAGCAAAAAAAAAACAACAACAACAAAGAAAAAACAAATAAAAAATGCCAAGCCAGAAAATAGTATTCAGGGTAAAAAAAATTGGGGTTGACTTCGTTGACATTTTCTCCGCCATGGAAATCAAATCTGCATAAATTATTTTAATCGGGATTTTTCAAAATCATGGACCCAAAGAAATTTTTAGAATCACAGGCTGACACCAGACCTTTTTGCTCGTCCTTCTCTCGGAGGGTAAGGCGCACTAGAGTAGAAGATGTCTAAGCAAGCATTCGCGGGAGCTGATCCTGCTTGTATACGTAGGATCAATAGTGATGTAACCGGCTTATCATAGAAAGTGAAGAATGCAAAAACAGACACCGATCTAGCGTAGGATTACTTTTTCTTGAAAGTGCAATCAGAATTATAGGGAAGGGGTTCAATTAATCAGGTAACATTATAATTTTAATAAATAAATCAAACTTAGATAGATTGTACTCGATGCGATATCACATGCTTAGTTCTGTCTCTTGCTGCATATTTAGAAGATAAACAAATATATACATAAATTCCTATTATTAATTGTACATTATGAAACTTCATAGTTGCTTTTAAAAAAGCAGTCGTTGCCATAATAAATCTTTGGTCATGTCAAGAATAAACAAATATAAGCTGATGTTGTGAACTGAATTTTTCGACGTGTGGAACTGTTACCCATCCATGTCTCTGCGAACATTAAGAGCATGCAAGTAGTGCGTTTTTTTTTTCTTTACTCCATCACGAGCAGTAATCAAATTTTACTTGCAAGCAGCGAGCGCATTAGAAAAGACACAGACGGCGAGCAACGAGCATTTCGTAAATTTTTCCGCCCCATTATAACAAAAAACAAACGGGAAATTTCCGTCTGAAGTCAAATAAAAAGGTTTGTTTCAGTTTGTTCCGACTGGAATATTCAGGACCACCCCTTGATCGGTCGGAGCGGTCGGACTGAATATTACCGTTTTATTTTAAGAAACCGGTTAATATCCCACTCTTCTTCAGTTAGATTTCAGTTATATCGGGGATTGGGGAAGGGAACAGAAAAATGTAAGAGTCATTCAGCTCTCGGTTGGCCCAGTGTGATCGGAAAATGTGATGCCATTATTCTTCAGTTGTTCCAACTGGTCTCTTTTCGCTCGGTCTGGAATAATGGAAAGCACGCTACAATAGGCGCAAAGCTACTGATAGGCGTGACGTGGGTTTTTTTTTTATCATTTACTAGGAAAAAAACTGGTTGGTTTACAGTTTGCGTCAAATGCCGAATGGGAATTTCAATGGAGATTCCCTCTTTTTGTTTCCACAACATTCTCACCAAAGACAGGATAAAATACGATCCGGTTCAAAAGGCCTGGAACTATTAAAAACTAGCAAATGGAACGCACAGTTTTCACTCGGAAATTGCGTTTGGGACTTTTGGTCTACCGGGGAGACAAAAGTATTTTTCCCATTTACATTCCAGTCAAAATTTCCGGACTTTTTGGGTAAATGGTATACAAGAGTTAAGATCGTAACTATCACGGTTCAACCAATATTAGGAGAAACATTGCCATCGCTTGTATGTTTCTCAAACGTTTCCCAATTTTACCATACGGGAACTATGGTCTCCAGCGTCAGTTTTTGTTTCCAATATGCAAATTATGCAAGTTGTGCTTCCCTACACATATTCCCATGCGGTATTCCTCGCACATTTTACAGTCTTTCTCGCAAAACCGGGAACGCTAGAGAAAATTTCTGGAATGTTTATTGTTTCGCGACCAATCAGATGCGAGATGAAACCGCAACAGATATTAAACCGACAAACCACAGAATGGATTAATCACGACTTGACACGAAACAACGAGCTGGCTTTTTCTTCCACGAGAAATCTTTAAATTTACTGTTTTCAAATACTGAATTTTTTCTTTCTCTATTTCAGCTTTGTTGTCACCAAAGAATAGATATGAATGACATATTACAGGAAAAGCGAGGTTAATCAAGGAAACAGGATCAGACACAGCTAGACAGCGCGTCTGAGAGCAAGAAAAGATGAGCCAATCAAAAGCGATGCTTCTCGGTGTTTGTTTCACGTACAGTTCAAAAGGTCATGCTAGTTAGCTGCGATTGGTGATTTTCGATCCGTAATTTTTTGTAGCTGAGAGACCTTCACCCATGACGCCGACCTGTACCGTTGTAAATTTTCACAATTTGCCCTCACTTTTAAAGTGCCACTATGACGAAAATCGCATCTTTTCTATCAAAGCCAATTTTAAGCATAAAAAAGTATGAGAAGAAAAATGCCGTTTACTATTTTTCAAATATCTCTATTTGATCCAGAGATATTCAAGTTTTTAAAATATGCAAATTAGCCAAGTGATGACATCATACAC
>JAHPZR010010006.1:0-7500 GCA_019787425.1 Platygyra sinensis
TAATCGTGTTATGCAAACACTCGTGAAAGTTTGGGAGAACTCGAAAAAGCTGTGGAAACACTCACCTGCGGCTCGTGTTCCCACAGCATTTCTCGTTCTCCCAAACTTCCACTCGTGTTTGTATAATTCGATAGAAACACGTAGGGTACATGTTTTCTATTTCTTAAATATTCCATTGTTTTCTGTTGCAGCTGTCATGGAGTTTCTTGTGTTTTTTGGTGGGATGATAAGTCAACTCACTAGTGGCCTGTGGATTGAGAATCTTGGTTTCATTGCACCATACTGGTTCATATTTGTCTGCCTTTTTGCATCAGTTCTCTATGTAATTTTCTTTGTCCCAGAATCAAGGGCTTCTTCATCCACTGCGGACAAGAAGTTAATAATCTGCAAATTATTTAGCTTAACAAGCATCAAGAGAGTCTGGTATGTGTACAAGTATCCAAGAAACGGTGCTAGAAGAAACCTAATCATCTTCACGCTATGTTGTGGTGTTACTGTCCTAACCACCCTTGGCGTAGCCGGAGTCACTGTGCTGTTCCTGTTGCACAGCCCACTGTGTTTCTCTGCGGAAAAGGTTGGATATTTTGCTGCATTCCGGTACTTCTCACAAGGCCTTGGTGCTGTTCTTGGTATAAAGGTGTTAGGGAGGTGTCTAAATGAAATCAACATTGCTAGAGTTGGTATTATCTCCCTTGTACTGTCACTGCTCGTGTTTGGATTCTCCAAAGTGGAGTGGTTGGTGTTTGTGGGTGAGTACTTTCAATCAACTCTCTTTTACCTGCTCTCGTTTTCTTCTAGTCTCATTTCTCTTTCTTCTTTGAATCAATCAGCGCCAGTGGCCGGAATATTTGCTGGAACAGTTACCCCTGTTTTTCGTGGCATGATGTCAAGAACTGTCGGTGCAGATGAACAAGGTAAATTTGCAAAATGTATGAACATAATTTTTCACTCATTAAGTATGCAATTGTTTTTACTGATTGTAATGGACCATTTTCACAATGTTGTGTAACTTATCTTGCCTTTTTGACACAGTTTCTTAGTATGCCCCACAATTTAGGTCTTCAATGTGTGGAGAAAGTGCCCAACTCCTTGTGATTATGTCCTGGTGTATGTATTAATGCCTGTAATGCCTCCAGAAGACACAGTGGGTTGGTGCAGCTCTTTGTATGTGTTGCAGACCTATATGTACATGTCTAGAGAGCTGATTGAGATCAGATCTAGCCTCTTCCAGGCATTCAGTTAATCAGGGTGCAGCGCAGAAAACAGAGCATCTTATGGTATCAGTGTACCCTAAAATTTTAGCTATTGATATTCCCAAGTACATCTCATTGAGCTCTTTTAATTGCAAAAAGTTCTGCGAAAAAAGTTTTCTCCTAGACAGTTATCAAGAAAAAACGATTTTATGAATAAATTATCTTTAATTGGAAGCTGTCAACGAGTTGCCATGATCAATTAAAGTGCCATTGAAAGTCGCGTAAAGAAGCCAACGTGGTGTAATATTAAATTTAAAAACCTTCCGATTGTTTCGAAATACTAACGGAAAAACCATTCGACTGCTAACCGTCATTTACATTTGTCCTCTATTCCCAAATACGCGCTGCCGTGTTTTATAAACAGTTTTCAATCGCAGCCGCTCCTTTGGAGAGCAGTTCGCCTTCGAGGCTCCCAGTTTTCACAAAATATATCCCAGCATTTTATGGCGCCATGTCATTATTGTTATTGAAGATTCACCGTAGTTATTCCTTTGTCCCCATTTGTGGAAAATTCAGAAAACACCGATCCTTGCCGCCTTTACGGAGTGAAAAACTGTTACAATATTTTTTTGGCGATACACCGCCGATTGTCAGGCCGAGGTTACGCACGCACAGTTCGCTGACATTCTGAATAGCCAACTAATGTATACAGTAAAACTACTAATGGAAGGCGGTCTTACCCTGATACTCTCCGGCATTTCCAAAAGCATGGTTCCTTTTGCGGATTCGCCTTTCAAATTTCTGTTGCTTTCTCCATCACGCTTCTTAGATCCCTTAGTTTTGGCCTTCGGCATCGTGACGTTTTTGCATTCAACGCGTCCAAAACAGCGAGTGTAGCGGCAGAACACAGAGCTTTGTTGGTATTTCCCGCCAGAAACAGCATTTGAGACCTCTTTGCAGGTTGATTTGTAAATGCGAGCTCTATTGTCTAAGCAAGAGGAGCACTCACTTTATCGATCAACAGGTAATTACTTTTCACGCGTTTTGAGATCTAATCTCCCTACACCGGAAAAACGCCCTAAAGTACATTTTGCTTTATTTCTCAAACTTGGAATTTCAACGAATGAAGCACACGTTTCCAGTTCGTTTAGTATTTAAGCAAAGGTAATGCGTGTTTTACAAAAACTTAAAGTTTAACAGCGAATAAAAAACAAACCAGACAAGTAATCAAAATTCCCCGACACCGTTTTTTAGATCAAGGTGTGAAGAAAACGTAGCGATGTCACTCGCTTTCTCCCGAAAAATTGTGACCGGAAACGAACTCAATTTGTGAAACTACATACTTTTGGGAAATGATCGCTATTTTAGGAAAGGGTTTTATTTCTTGCCTTGTCTCAAGTAATAATCGGAATCTGCAATTATTAAGCTTTCAGAAAATATATACTTTATTGGGGGTTTTATGAAACGTGTGACCGTGAAGGAGCGACGACGCGATGTTGTCATTTGGGGTACACTGATACCTTAAACAGTACTTCTGTACTTTTTTAGATGCATTAAAAACATCATTGCCACATTATTCTTTTCAGGGGCACTGTTTTCAGCCATTGCATCCTTGGAAACTTTGTTTAACTTTATTGGTGCATTCATCTTCAACTCAATGTATCCTGCCTCTCTGAAGTTCAATTTTCCAGGATTTGTATTTTTTCTGGGAGCAGTGCTATTACTTTTGCCACTTCTACTTGTATGGTAGGTACCCATTTTGTTCTTTCATGTGACAGTTTTTATATTAACTTAATTACATTACATTGCAGACATTCACTAATTTGGTATTATATTAACATCATATAGAATATTACCTATGGCATCCTCACTTGCGCGTTAATTTAATCATTACCGTTCCACACAGCTAAGGGTGGCAATCTTAAGCAAGACACATAACTTTCACAATGTCTTTCCCCACCCAGGTGTATAGTTGGATTCTGGTGGCAGTCCAGCAAAATAAAGGGGGGAGGGGTAACCGTTAATTGACTTTCATCCCATCAAGGGGTTAAAGGAACTTAGTATCACCCAACTAGTGGTCTAATGCAAATCCTGCATTTTGATTGGCTACGCTACTAGTGGTCTAATGGTAATAGTCACCGAGTAGGGAAATTCGCCGGTTTTTCTTTCGTTTTTTTCCCCCAAATAAACATTTCTTCAACTTGCATTCGCTAACTTTATTACTGCCTTTTCTGTCCGACTAGTTGGGTGATACTAAAACAATTAGACCCTTCGCCCTCAAGGGTCACGGGTCAATAGCCCATTCGGCTTCGCCTCATGGGCTATTGACCCGTAGCCCTTTCGGCTACGGGTCTAATTGTTAATTAGTCACAGTTTTCGCATGTTGAAAAAATTAGCCTGAATTTTTCAAGTTCATCATTGTAATTCATGTCAATCTTCTCCATCCTTAACCATCCTTGTTTATGGTTTTTTATTACCTCTTTGCTGTTTTTCTGTCTTAGTAAACTACTATCTTTAGGTTTTCTTCAGTTGCTTATTGGTAATTTTGTGTGTCAAAAAATAACTCGTAAGCCCCTGAATGAGTTCCTTTAACTATGAATATTCCTAGTCGGTCGCTGCATAGAATGAAAACCAGACTGGTCTGTGTCACAGCTGCCCCACCCGAAAAAAAATTCATAAAGGCGTCTCTCCAATTTGTTTTCTCTTATAAGAGTGGGAGGGAGTGGTGGTGACACAGACTTCTAGAGACAGGTGCTCACACCAATAAACAGACTGTGTCCTCTAGCTGATTGTTAGGTTCGGTAGACGTTTCTTACAAACATGCACCAGTGGTGAATGGTATACTGTGATACTATCTTAAGCCCTTTCAGTAATAGACTTAACAGTGATCAAGATCATTTTCTTTATTCTCAACACTAGTCCCTTATGGTGTAAGGAGAATATACATGTTAATTACTCTTGACTTATCCTTGTACAGCTGCTTGAGGAACCCTGGAAGCTTCTTGTCAAAGAGAGATTTGTTCAAGTCAGGGCAGCCGGATAACATGGAGAAAAACTTGATCTCGCCTGGAGTTAGTATCTCAAGTGAATCAACCTCGTCTCCATTTCCAAGTACTACACCTGATGAGACATATCAACCAGTAGCCTGAAATAGAACTTGCTATCAACAACCAACTGGAGACTGCACAGATCTTTGTAGATCTAAAAATAAATCCTGATATGCCGTGACACTGTGTATATACCTAGGCAAAAAATGTTTCGCTGACTTTAATGGTCCTGTGAATTGATTTTTAACAATTATTGCATACTTAGATAGTAAAAGAGAGAGAAAATATTGAAGACTGAATAATTTATTGAGAATGAACACAATCGAAATGTAAACAACAACAACAACGAGATTTATTTGAACTGTAAAATTGACTTAATTACTAATTAAACGAGAAATAAATTAAACATACGTGCAGTTGCTGGTCAACAAAAAATAACCAAAGAGCTAAACAGGTTGTGTGACCACCATTTATTAATTGAAAATAAATATAAGGTCAGAAAAGAGACATTTTACATTTTACACATTCAATTAAGGAAATAGATTACAGATCAAAGAATTCTTTAAACATGTACATATGATAAAAAAGCAAATAAAATAAAATAAATAATACATAACAGAAACACCAAAATAAAGCAATTAGTAGTAAAACTTAATAGAAATTATTGAAATGCAAAGACAATTCTCTAGCTTTTGAATGAATAGGGAGTTAGAATCTTAAATCTCCCATCAGTTTCATTCCATAATATAGGTCCATTGTATTGAATATTAAAAGTACCATATTTTGTTCGAATTTTTGGGACATAGAAAGTTGTCCTAGTTGCAAAGCGAATGTTTATATTATGCTTATCTGAAGTTTTATTAACAAATAAGTCGAAAATCTTTGGTAATTTGCCGATAAAGAATTGGTGGATGAAGTAAAGAGTTTGAGATTTGATATGATCCTGAAGTTTTAGAAGTTTAAGTTAAAAAAACAAAGGACTTGTATGAGCATCAAAATCAGAAAAAGTAATTAGACGAATCACTTTCTTTTGCATTCTTAGGAGTGGTTTAACATTATGATCATAGGTGTTACCTCAGACTATACAACAGTATGAAAACAAAGGAAGAATAATGGCATGGTAGAACTGAACAAAAATTTTGTCATTAACGTAATGCCTAATTAAAAAACAACACTAATATCTCTAGATATTTTTTTGGAAAGTTGTTGGATAATTGTTCTTTCCAATTAAGATGACAGTCTCTGAGAATTCCCAGGTACTTAAAACTTTTATGCTGATTTATTGTTTTGCCATCTATTTCAATTTTCATAGAGTAATTTCAAGTTATTTTTTTTGATAAGGATGGAATATTACAAAATGTGTTTTCTCGATATTAAGAGTTAGTTTGTTTGCACAAAGCCATGTATTAATTTCACCGAGTTCCTGATTGACAGTTTCCTCAAGATGCTGTAAATCTTTATCAGAATAAAGCAGATTAGAGTCATCTGAAAACAGATGAAAATGAAAAAACTGTGTATTAAGGTGGCTCACAGCAGTTTTCCTCATTCCTGAAATTTTGAGGTGGGTTCATACGGGTAGATTTTGAGAAAAACGTGACTTAACTTAGTAGTGCCCAGTCTCTCGTTGGGTGCCCGGTCGCTCATTTTGGCCATTTGACGTTTAATTTTACATGGAATGGTAAAAGATTTGAGCAAAGAGTAAATAGTGAAGGAAAAAACATCTTGGAACCTTTTTCAAAACGTTAAATACTCCATCAAAACTGTAGTAAGCCACCTTAATGTTCATCTCGAACAGTACAGTACGTATATGTTGTAGAACACCTATGCGTTTTCATGTCCTTGCACTTAACAATTTTTTTTGTCCTTAATAAAGAGAAAGGATTTATATGAGTTTTATGACTGCGCCGCTTCTATTTTATCTTATTAAAAACCCACGACGGACCAGTATGCTTTGCGCGTCAAGTAGAAAAGGAAGTGAAACCATTGAATCCATAGCAATCCGTTACCAATCGGTGTTTTTTTTGTGCTTGGTTAGTTGCAGATAGCGGCATTCTTTTTTTTCTTTTTGCCTGCGTGCTTCGCGCTCGGCTAACGTGTGTCACACAATTTAGATCACGTGATGATTCATTTGGGAGATTACATTTGTTCTGTTTTGCACATGTCTTCGTGCACTCAGTTTCACGTGACCTCCCAAATGAATTATCACGTGGTCTGCATTGGGTGGCAACAATAATGTAACACCTCAGTCGAATATCCGTCTATTCTCGTCCACATGCTCCTTGTCTCTTTTCTTAGCTGGAAGGGCCTTGGCACGAGAAACGTTTCAGCATTTAAAGCGATTTTGGCACGAAGAATTAACATAAAAGGGAGCGAAGAAAATCAGGATACTTTCGCACGAATAGAGGAATCTGATTCCACGTTGAGAGTTGGCTTTAAAGCTCTTATAAAAAGCATTTCGTACACTAAACAGTCAATTTGTTTTGCAATTATGCTCTTCGAAACACTTTAGCAGGTCCTGAGGCATCGTCCATTTACGCCTACAAAACATGAATAGTCTGAAAAAGATAGTTTTACTGTACCCTCAAGGTTCTACGAATATACCCACGAGAAAATAACTAATTCTCTCAAGCCATTACGTATACTGTATACTGTAATTATTTCGGAGGCTTAAAATTTCGAACGCTTGAAAATTCCGGACGGTTTCACTTTTGGACAATTTAATTGCCTGAAATTAAAATCTTCCGAATTGTTTTGCAAAGTGATGTACTTTAGAAAATGGAATTCTGCTCGAAATTTAAAACTCTGCTAATTAGATATTCAGACACTCTTAAATATTTTCCCTTTTTTGGGGGTTTTTCCGTATTTATATTTGCAACGAGCGTTCACTTGCGCAAAAGCCGCACACTACTATGAAAACGTCGCTTAAAGCTGTGCCGGTGAGAAAAGAAGAAAAAATAAATATAAGCATTTTTACAGAACAAGTTTAGTCAAGAGACTATATAGTCTCTTGGTTTAGTTGATTGTTTAAAATGCTCTGCTCTAATTAGATAGTAAAAGCTACGTTAATTAATTAACAGGAAAAATACGTCGTGAATTGAACAGAATAAATATTTACTTGTTGAGATAGCAGTACCCAGTAAATGCGTCATCAATATTAAACATAAAGATGTTTTGTGCTTGTTTTCCCAACAGGAGTCACGATAGTCACGGATAAAAACTGAAAATATACCACTTTGAGCAAGTTGTAAAATTAAATGCAG
>JAHPZR010010006.1:12500-17500 GCA_019787425.1 Platygyra sinensis
TTTTTGAATTTTGATGTGGCGTTGGCTGTACTGCCCATATGAAACAGCACTTGTGGAATTAACTGATATATAGCGCTCTTGCCGAATTCCGTCGGTAGCACGGCCAAAACAACAAAACTCTCAAGAGAAGCATTTAAAGCTGACAAAAACTCGCTCTCTTCGCTCGCCTCATCAGTCGCCATCAGCTCGCGGCATTTCTTTGACCGGAAATCACACTGCCACACAGGATTATTAATACCCTGCGTGGCAGGCCGTAGAAAGGGAGGGAGGAAAGTCAAAATGAGCGCGGAATCGGATCTCCCGCGTCCGATCTTCTCGCGCTTCACGCGCTCGTCTTTCCCCTTTCCCTCCCCTTCGGACGCCTGCCACGCAGGCTACACAGGTAACCAATCATGGCTTAGTTCTATAATTACCGTTTGTTTCTTGACCAATCAGAGAAAAGGCCAGATTCTGGACTAGCAACAGACAAATAGTCAAGTAATTGTATCTGGCGTACCTTCCCGCCGCGAAAAAAAGGACGCCTGATCGCAGGTTAATCACCCACCAACCACCTCCACTGGGTAAATTTTAGCGAAGACACTTCAATTTGGCATACATGACCAATTTGTTTCTAAATACTGCACGTGGTGTGTGTAAACCAAATAAAAAGATAGCGTCTGCATCGAAGAGACCGCAATCGGAGAATTTGTCTGCTGAAGAAGTTTCAGATCTACTATTTGCGGGTGATGAAGATCATTTGGGCATGTCGAGTGATGAAGAAAGTGAAATTGATCGAGAACTTGATTTCCAGAGCGGAGTTTCAAGGTAAGCGATCTGTCACTCTGGATCTATTTCGACTGCGTGGTGACGCTAGTGCTACGCAGTTGAAAATCTGGTCTTGAAATGCACGGAAATACTCTTTTGGTTGCCTTCATAAGTTTTATTTCTTGCCATTTTCATGAAATGTACCCATAAATTCAGATATGAGGGTTAAAATCTTTTTTTCTGAGCGATTTTAGATCACGCGACGCCTATAATTCGATCAAGCGGGACCCTGAAATATTAGGGCGCAGGCCGCCCAAGCTCACATTGCGAGGAGCTACATGTATGTATATTGTTTTTTTTTACTTTTATGCGAACGTTCATCGAAACGTGACATGTAGCATAAACTATCGCATAACAAATTATAGAATAAAAAACTTTTAGCTTGCATCAATTCTCAAGGCTGTTGCCTAACAATATTTCAAGGAGCCCAGAAGGACAAAAGCCAAAAAGTTAGGAGCCCAACAAGTAATGTTTTGGGAGATGCTTCAAAAACTTAGGCGCCCAACGGACTTTCTTGGGTGCCCCAGGCTGCCGGGCTCCTGTTAGGCAGCAGCCTTGATTCTCATCCTACAGTTAAGTAAAGCCCTGGTCAAACGGCTCATGATAGTCGATGATAGTCGATGATAGTTGAGCGCGCGCTTCCGTTTGACCACCAACTATCATGCACTATTTAACGAGGGGGACATTGAGGTTTGCGGTATTGCCGTATTGGGCCATTTTTCTTTTGGTATTTCGGGAATTTTAATCTCAAATTGCGGTATTGTGGTATTTTCTGGAGCTGCGGGATGCGGTGTTTTAGCATTTTGGGCGTATCAAAAATTATCGTTTAAGTCCTGCTACGTTTTCCGAGCTTTTTCTATCCTCCGCGATTGTTTCAGAAACAAGTCAAAACAGAATGTCAGACGTCTTCCGTCACGCGAGTTATTATTTGAAACGTGAGACTGTGGAGTTTGTTGAAGGATCTTTTTCCATGATTGTTAAGCAGAAGAAGAAAGAAGACCTCGTAAGGTTGGCTGATAGGATGCACGTGCCATCTAGTGGAACTATGCTGAGATAACGCAGAGACTTAAAGCCCACTCTGAAAAGCTGGCTACCAAATACTCTCGTAACAGTGTCAAAGTGGACGAAATTTACTTCTGGGATTGTGAAAAGCAACCGTCCTTTGAAGCAATGGCATGCGCTGACGGCGAGTTATTTTATGCCGCTGAATGTGCCCAGAAAGCAATAGTGTCGTTTCAAGTAGAGAAGGATGGCATTGGCTTGAAAGGTCTTAATCTGCAAATCATCATTCAGTACAGCACTGGTTGGCATAAAGTTAATAGCATGTGTCTGTGTGACCGCAACATATACACATCACACAGCCAAGGAATCAGCAAGGTTAGCTTAGAAAGTCAGGGCATCTGACAGGATGCGGTGGTGCGGATCCGCATAATTCGCCTACTTCCGCATCCTCCACATCCTTGGGGCATTTTTCCGCATAAAACTACAAATATTGAAGAGATTGATCATTTTGAAGAAGTTATTCACCCAAAACAGCGACGAAAACACGTCTTTTCGTTCGTAAACAATTTTAAGCCTCCAGGCGTTCCGTGCATCTTCTGGTGATGGGCCTGGGTTCTAGTTCTAGTGATGTCCAGTTTTTCTCGTCCGAATTAATGCCTGGTTACTAAGCTTCGGACAAACAAAATAACGAAAACCATGAAAAAATTGCGCTGAACGAAGAAATACGTGTCCACGAATGGCAGCAAAAGGTCAAACGTATCATAAATGACTGAAATTATCGGTAAGACGTTAACGTGTATTTTGTATGTTGGAAAAAGCCATGGGAGCAACATTATAAAATTGTAGAAATTTCTGCATAATCTGGCGTCTTTTCCGCATAATCATCACTTTCTTCCGCATAATATTGCCGAAAATTTCCGCATAATTTTCAGTTTTTTTCCGCACCCTATCAGATGGCCTGGAAAGTGGCGAATGTATGTTACTTGTTGAACTCTCAAATCAGCCATGTGTCCTGACGAAGTTTGGTACAGGTATCCTATTTACTAACCAAAAGAGGGCGTCTGTGTGGCAACTTAGTCCACGTGGTGACGTACGAGTGTTTGTTGGGTCTGACAGTGAAGAGGGCGGTGTCGACGGTCTAGCCAAAAACTGTCGGCTCAAACAACCCATTGGCATATGCACTGAGTTTGACAGCGTAGTGTACATTTGCGATGCTCAGACCAATTCGATCAAGATTTTCAGCAAACTGACTGAGTGTTCCCACTTTTTGAAGGATATTGGTGCGCTGTATGATGCATTCTCTGTACACAGCAAAGGTGCAACCTACACTGTGATCAAGTCTGCCGATGAAGCTCTGTCACTTGTCCGTCAGTGTAAAGTTATGCTTAATGAAATCACTGCTGACATACGAAATAGCACGGGGATTTCAGGGACATTAAATGGACCACAAGGCTATGTTTCTGCTAAGACCTTGTACTCAGTTGAAATGATTGAATGGGGTCTTCAGAGATTGTTTGCGAACCTTTCCAAATTTGATTACAAGGCTACAAACTTACTAAGCTGCATGACCTTGGATGTCGAGAATTGCCATTCAACTGTTCATATCAAGCAGGCGATCTTGTCTATGCTGGAATACTGCCGATTATTTGGCCTAATTATGAAAGAGTCCATCAAAAGAACAACGGACTGGGCAGCCTACTACCACACCAGCAGGAGGTCATGGTATCCAAAGCCAGAGGAGACAGTGTCCCTCTCACAGGTGCCAACAATAGCACCCTTGCCTGCCGTTGAAATGCCGCAAGCTGACTGTGACCTTATGCTAAATTGGGCGTCCTCTTATGGAGCTGCAGTGAGGCAACGGACGGTAGGGCAAAAAACAACTATGGCTAAACATGGCACTCTACCCGAGTTATCTACCAAAGACAGTGTGTGGCATCAGACGAGCCGGTAACTTTAACCACCTTTGCCTCAGAACAAGCTGAAGGTCCTGAAGAAAACAGCACGCTCCTTTCGAACGAAAAAGAGAATGACGACGAAATGGCCAATGAGTTCGACTCCAGCAGCGATGAAGAGGTTGAAGCGGAAGATGCTGAGGGAGGAAATTCACTCCTTCAAGGAGAAATTGGAAGCTCTGCAACTTTTCTCCTTGGTGCCCGATCTCGATTTGGGAGAGTTGTTCGCTTCAACAATCGTTTCTTGTCCTGATCAAGGGAAGAAATAACGCAATTACCGCCAGTATACGTTCCAGCCAACAGACCAACGGTTATCTTGGTTTCCGTAGCAAGATTAGAATAGGCTAATCCCAAGACTTCCTCCTCATGAAGACATGATTAATCTGATTGATCACCGTAGTTATACATACAATGTAAGGGCTATTCAGTTAAATCCTGAGAAACTGAGATTCACGCTTTAAAGGGATTCGAACCCATGACCTCTGCGATACAGGTGCAGTGCAGAAACCAGAACGACATCTGGACAAGAACAACAGAATTGAAGTTGCGCGATCACGGCCACCATTAGAGAAAGCATAATACCAATGTAAGACTGTTTACATATTTACAGTGTAGTAACACGACGTGGGGACTGTAACCTGCAAAAACATCTACCAGAATGCATAAACGTAACTGCAGAACTAGGACGGCTCGGTTTTCTAGAATGGTGGATATTCCTTCCAATGAAACTGAGCTCTCACTGCAATTTCTTGTGTCACAATCGGCAAAGGGTAGGTTGCTTTTTGTTAATTATTAGCCAACACGTCAATGAATGTTACACGTTTTGTTTATTTTGTCTACATGACCTAAATCGAAAACTACCTGGCTTAACGTTCATTAACAAACTCTTGATTGTTATTTCAATGTTATTTGCACTTAACGTCACGTACAGAGTACTGATTTCAGGGTTACATCGAGTTTTGACTCGGTATTGAGGTGTTGCGGTATTTGGCGATTTTTTTTGCGGTATTGCGGTATTTTTCGAATTTTTTGCGGTATTGTGGTGTTCAGAACCCCCCAATGTTCCCCTCTTTAACAAATAGATTCCATGTTGCTTGCGTCTGTTCAGTAATATTTCACAGATGATGTCAAAATGTGGTAAGAACAAAAAAGTGGCACACGAGGCGTAGCCGAGTGTGTCACTGATGTTCTTACCACATTTTGACATCATACCGTCATACCGTCTGTTCAGTAATATTTCAC
>JAHPZR010010008.1:0-7500 GCA_019787425.1 Platygyra sinensis
GCTCTATTGCTAAATAAACAGAAAGTCAATTTTAGAAGAAATTAAACAAAAAAGAACAACCTGAAGACACAATAAATATTAATTTAGGGAGCGGCATGTATTGGGGTGATATGCTGTGGCTGGTGTGTTATTGGTCCTAAGGGGAGCTCACAAAGCGCTACATCGAAACGTGGGACAGCCACGGGGGGGGCGACAGTAAGCCACAGATAGGATAGTGTTGTGTGCATGCATGCTCATGTGGACGGTCTGACTACCAAAGACACAGTTCGCGGAGATAGCATCTATAACGTGGTTAAGTGAATCTGTTTGACGTAACTTCATGAGAGCACACCCACGAGGATGGTGCTGGACCGAGCAGTACCGGAGGGGGGTCCCAACCCCCAACGGAGAGAAAACCACAGAATTATAATCAAACATGCGCGATTAATTTCATGTGTATCAAAAAGCTGATTTATACACGCGTCCGTATCATCCAGTAGAGACAAGGCGAAACGAATCAGACTATGAGCTATATACAAACATAGAAAAACAAATAGACGAGTGTTCGTACTGTTGCTCAATAGGAAGACACAGTTATCGAACGTTACTCGTATTAGTTGACGTCAACTTGAGCAGTGCATTGTAACGCATGCTTAAAACATCATACAAAAGGTGTTCACCCTATATCATAAGTATGCCGTCGGCTGACACGTGTGTCGGAAGGGAACAACCCTGAAAGCTTTCCTTCTTGTTAGACACTTCCCCTACTCGGACCACGTTGTGGGTGCGGGAGGTGCAAAATTACTGTGGGTTTAAAGAAGCATTTGGTTCGCAGTAAGAAGGACGTCGGCGGGGACAGAGGGCGGCACTACTTACGATCGTTCAAGTCAAAGACAAAATTCTAGCAAAATTCAAAAACCAAAAACGACCATTCGTCATCAAAGGCGGAAGACGTCGTGTACACGGGGAGTTGAAAATGCGGCAGGAAAGATAAAGAGGGTAAGGGATGAACGACTACAGTTTTTACACAGCCAAGGTCGTCGTTGGTTGTCGTCCTTTTTTCATGTACATGTAACTGAAGACCAAAACGAATGTTTCTTTGAACATAACATATATTTATCCATGGTGAGCTTAGCAAAGGGAGTCATGATGCCTTTTGCACGCAAATCTAACAAAATTCATTCATCACAAACTTTTAGCTACAGTCAAGAATTTTAACTTGTCTCGTGGTTGTCTAGAGTCGCATAAATTTGCTCTTGTCAGGTACTGTGCCTGAACTCTTTGCAATCCTTAGGGGTGAAGCAGAGAGTCAGATTTCTATGCTAGATTGTTCTTGGTTGAAATTCAAGGTCACTAAACCCAGGCATAACATGAAATTGATTGTTTTGGACAATTTTAGAAGTCCTTGAGAATAGACCATTTGAGTCACCCTTAGATTTACTACAGCCCCAAGTAAGCCTTCATTGTCAGTGTAATGATTGTTTGTTTGCTGCTCACAGGAAATCAAATAATGCTCTGGGGTTCACTTCCAAACTCCAAGGAAGACAGTGAAATGAGTGATGATGACCTTATGATGGAAGAATGCTTCAGATGAATTTAAAAATGTGTAAAAAGAACGTACAGAGATTGAAGTAATATTTATATATTTGGTAAATACAAAATCACTGTAAATATGTTGGCGTTTAATGCCTGGGAATGCACAAGACAGTTTTTATATAGACAACTGCTAGTGGCATTCAATTTTGCTTGTTTGCTTGATAGTGATTCATCTTTTGCTGTCAGTGGTTTATGGATGGTGTTGTGTGTAAAACTGTTTTGATTCCATGGTGGTAAATAATTGCATGTGATTACTGGAAGTAAGCAAAGTCGGCTAATAAAAGCAGTTGTATGCATAAGTTTCAAGCAATTATAACATCTACCAACAGAGAGTTTGAAGTAGTAATATTATTTCTATAAAAATTATTATCAATGATAACTTTAAACAAAATTAGCCCAGTCATTGTTGGTCCACCAACTATTACAGTAAATTAAATGTACATTTGACAGTTTTGTAGAATACACATTTTGTCAGCAGCTGGGTATTATGAAGCGGATAAATATGGTGATGACTCTTGTACAGTAAGTAATTAGTAAAGTTGTCTTCTCATACTTTCCCTAAGCTGAAAACAGGTTTTGTAGTAAAGCACATAGAAAGTTTACAGTTTTTACACTGCATTGCAAAAAAGATATATTGAACCCTTGATCATAGCACAATCTGTTGCTTAACAACCTTAGCATCAGAGATCTTAGGAATCCACTAACAACTGGTTTTGTTCCATGACTGTATGAACCTGCCTTAATAAAGGCTATAGTTAGTCAGTAATGTGTTGCAGAGGTACTTCCCTTCAGCAGGTATAATTTTCAGAACAGTTGGCAAATTATTATAATCTTGAAGGATCTAATCTAGAAATGGAAAATAATGATGTGCATGTACAATAATTTTTTGATGAATTATCAGCCTATTGATCGTTGGATATTTTTGTTTAGTTTACTGCCATGTGTTATTTTTGCATGTGATAATATATATTCCAGCTCAGGTTAGTTGGAAATAAGTACTTTCCAAAGTACAAGTTACATAGTAAACTTGGAAAAAAATATGTAGACAGCTACAGTTGAGATACTTGTAAAGTAACTGAACTTTCAATAAATGAACATAATTTGTTATTGTTTTGAAGTTGTTGAGTTGGTTGGTTGGTTACTTCCCAAGTGGACTGAAGTCCACCTGTGATCCAAAATTAATCGAGCTGGAATTGTCAAAACCTGATTTTAACACTTAGTAAAGTTAACATGCAGTAACTCTTTTTTCCAGTGCTGTCAATTATTATGATGATGATTTTGAAAGTTAGAAATGCAAAATGGGTAAAACCTGTGAAAATGGAGAAAAATGGGCGGGTCAAAGCAGTTGAAATGTATTTTGGAGATGACTGATGGCAGCAGAAAAAATCTTGTCTCCTTCGCAGCCATCAGGGTTATCATGCAATCATGCAGTGCTTCTGACAAGTGTAGCATGATGACCCTAATAAGGACTGAATACTTAAAAAAGTACTGCTCAAATTCGAAATCAAACACCCACCTCTAATCTCCCCTTTTGATTGGGCCATTTCCGAGTTACCTTATGCAGAAAATGTCCATGTGAAAATGAGTTTGATTTATATGAAAATGAACTTTGAGGAACATTTCAGCACAAAGACTAGTAAGACAGTAACCCCCAGTAACAATATTAGTTATTTTGCGGATGTTGTCTTACCCAGTGAAGGTTACCATGGTACCTAAAGAATGTCACCAGCTAGTGTACTCATGACCACCCAGCGTGTCACTAAGAAAACTGAAAACTGATGAATTTGATGAATTTTTGATACTGACCTGTGAAAAAAAGAGGGTTAAAAGACTAATTTTCCTTTGCATAAAAATTATCAGCACCACTGATAGCATGATTTCTCAGGATTTGCTAACTTTAAAGAGATTAAATACATTTCCCTGCTTTTTGGCATAAATGGCACATCGCCTATTTATCTCAGGGGGGCTACCTTGTACTGTCAGTCAGTTTTTGAATCTCTTTACAGTGGCCAATTCACATAATTTTGTCAACCCATTTGATAAAACCAAATTATCTTGTAATACTCCCCACCGATGCTGCACCACTGTTTCTTTACAAACTTACCCTGTTTATTCATATGTGTAAATATTGTGTATTAGTAGAATTCTACTAGTATACTAATGCAAATGCTGCAATCTGATTGGCTGAGCTACTCGTATACTATCAGCCATTAGAGTGCAGTTGGCTGCCGGTCGTCCTCGAAATGCGATGTTGTTATAGTTTTTCTGAGGCTTTGGAAGGAAATTTAGATGTAAACATGTAATTAAATTCCTGAGAAAACTAAAAGAAGCACATTGACGGTTTCTTGACTTTAAAAACTTGAAAATATTGAGAAAGCGGGTACGCGCGTAAACAACTGCAAATTTGCCAAGGACAGTTCAATACGTGCAACTTTGTCTAAGCGTAAAGACCAATAATGCATGGAAAAAATCATAGGAAACCGTTATTTTTGTTAATTTCAGTTAGAATTCTACTAAAACAATTAGATTATTCGCTCTCGATTTCTATGAGGCGATTAGTCGATTCGCCTTTCGGCCTCATCAACTATCACCTCATAGAAATCTCGAGCTCATAATCTAATTGTGTATTAGAATAAGATATTTTACTATACAGATTGTGCAACTTGGACAGCTTGAATTTTTAATGTATTTGATCTCAGACTTAGACAAGAACTACTTCATCTTAGCAAGATCAATTTTTTTTTCAAAAAACTATAATCACAGCAATAAATCTTGGTATCATATATTATTATCTTTAATTATTTTAATGTTATGCATCCAAGTTAACTGTGGTTTTTGTGAGATTCATCACAGAGCTGGGCATAATTATGCATACAGATCAATTTGCAGCATAGAACTAAAAAAATCATCAGTCTGAAAATAGGGTATAATGTACGTCCTAACAAATATAAGTTGTACTTAAATTTTATGAAGTGGTGAATAAAATTAACTATAAGCTTAAATCTGCTTATCAGTCTACGTTATGTAATTGGCATTTCTATATATGAAATGCCACCTTAGATAACTTATACTCTTGTAAACGTTCTGATAACATAACTTTAACCCTACGTGAATGAAAATTACAACAGAACCTAACTTAACTTCACTCGTTTACCATAAATAAAAGATCACAGATTGAAAACAAATTATCCACAACGTCATGACCACACATACGCATATGTTACAGGAACTGATCAAGACTCAAGATTCAAAGTCTTTTCTTCATCCAGTAGAAGTTCCATTGTGTTCGCATCAACTAAAGTACACTAAGCCAAAAAGTTCTTGACATAGCTCTTCTTGATCTGAATTCATCAACTTCTTGGCTTTGTTTGCAAAAGATGCTCGACTTGGGAGTCCCCTTTTTAAATGCACTTGTAATTTTCTAAATGTACCTGTCTGACCGATCCATGACTAATATAAACTCTACTTATAAATTTCGTACAAAGAATGCTATGATTCTTTCTTAATGCCATGTGTAGTTATTCCGTTTTCCAAGACTTCACTTCCTGAACAGTGATTCTCTTGCAGCGCTCCGTTTGCCAAAGATGTCGTGACAGCCGCTGGGACATGTACACCCGTCAATAGAACTGCTTGATTTTCAGTGTTCGAGTTCGTAAATTGAACATTGATTTCCGCTGGTACTGTGATTCCTCCGTTAGCGAAGAGCGATCTTAAAACGTTCAATTCTTTTTGTAGCAAAGAAACCTTGTTCCGCAATTCTTCATTCTCTTTTGCTAAATCTACAACTCTTCGTCTTGTTTCCTCGATCCGTTCCTTAGCTTTCATACGACTTTTTCTTACAGCGATGTTGTTTCTTTCTCGCTTTTTCGTGTAATCGTCGTCCTCCCCCTTGCTTACGGGACGCTTGGTCGCTTTTGACATCTTAGAATCTGTATTTTCAGCCGATGATTCCATTATTTTACCCTAGCAGGTCTTCTGCAGCAAAGGTTTTCACCTCGATTACCTAAGATTTCGTTCTGGTGCTAAAAAAAAGTTCGAAGCTTGCGCAATCATCATATCGATTGCGCAAGCAGCTTAGCGTCCAAGCCGTGCGCAGTGTTGCAGTACGCACAAAATATACTACTCTGACGCTGTGCAAAGTATTCGTGGACACGGTCCGAGGGCGGGTCAGGGGGCTTGTTGAAGGTGGGGGCGACGACGCGCCACATATGTTCTTTAGCTGTGAAAATAACAGACGAAACAACTAAATCTACACCCACACGTGCGTGACACAGAGATGGAATGAAAAGAACGGCGTGGCTTCTGAAAATTCAACGAGACACAACATTATGCATCTGAGTCTCATTGGAATTTGCACCGATAGCAAAAAAGGGCTAAAACAAAGTAATCTGAATAGTTAGAAATATCTCTTAGGGATTTGACAAATAAGTAATTGCACATGGAGCTCTCAAACGTAAATATGAAACTCTCGCTTGTCGTACACTGAGGTGCAGAACTAGAAACAAAGCTGGAATAGAAGGAATGCTGCTTATTCATCGGTATTATTATTGTAATTAAAGGTGATACTAAAAATTACACCAGTGAGATTAATGCATGTTTGGCAACATCGAGAGGTGGCAGTACAAAGGATATAAAAGAGCGCTGAAAGAATTATATTCAAAGGTCCTGTTTCTGCGTTCCGTCAGCGTTGAGGAGTAAACCAAATCCTTGAGAGACCTAAAGCGAGCTGCCGACAAGATGTCTGGACGAGGTAAAGGCGGTAAAGGTTTAGGCAAAGGAGGGGCAAAGCGGCACAGAAAAATCTTGCGAGACAACATTCAGGGCATTACCAAGCCAGCAATAAGACGCTTAGCAAGGAGAGGTGGAGTGAAGCGGATATCAGGCCTTATTTACGAAGAAACTCGCGGAGTTCTCAAAGTCTTCCTTGAGAACGTGATCCGAGACGCCGTAACTTACACTGAACACGCCAAACGTAAAACTGTCACTGCTATGGACGTTGTATACGCTCTGAAACGGCAAGGGCGCACGTTGTACGGATTCGGCGGCTGAAGAAACGAAAGATAACAAGACACGTGTTATGAGGTCTAAGAGGTGAACAGAAGAGTGGACTTATAACTTTATCTAGAGTGAAAACTATGTATTATGACTTTCAGCCGGACTGAAATTTTTAATTTCAGTTTTGTGTTTTAATTTTGCTTTCAACCCGAAGATTTTCAAATATTTCGTTCCTTTGATACGTGCGATGCGACAAATATTTCCACAGTGAACATGCGTTAAGCCGTATAACGCTTGCACGTCGTTCGTTATAATTTTGTAGGTTATGACTCCAGTAGTTGCCGTCAGTATAGCTACGGAACGATATGATTTGTTTAACAACTACTTTTTTTACCGAGACAAGGTAGAGATTTATCAATGTTGATGACTGGCGTATATATAATGCATCGGGGATTAAAATTTATCACGTTTGTTACAACTTGCATTCCATGTATTTTTCGTCATTGACAACACACAACGCATCAGTTGGCTTGACAGGTGCCACTGAAGTAACAGTTATTTTGCTCACCCAAGAATCATAAGTAAATTCGCACCGTAGTGTCCTTTCCATTGAAAACGCCCTACACATGTGAAAGCAAGGAGTCCGGTACTTAGCAGCAGCAATAGGCCACGTTCAATACTAATACTGTAACATAGATCTGAGGTTTTCAGACCGACAAATTGCATTTTTTTTTTGGCATCTTTCGTCTGTTTTTCAGTTCCCGAGAGAGACTTAGGTACAAAGCGAGCACCACCAAATATAGAATTTGTCCTGAAAGCGTCAGAGCCATGTTAGAATATTGATTCGTTAATTAGTTGGTTCGTTCGTTCGTTTTTACTAAATATTACTTCATTCATTTGTCTGTTTGTTCGTTTGCTCGCTCGCCAGCA
>JAHPZR010010008.1:12500-20000 GCA_019787425.1 Platygyra sinensis
AGAAAATTCTTTTACCTCGTTGTATAATTATATAGCATTCTCAACACTGTTCAGCTGGCAAGGACCAATCTACCACTGCGCATACCTAACTCCTCTCCACTTCTCTACTGTACATACTTAACTCTTCTATTCCAGTGAGGGGGGATGTTTGAGTTTAGAAATAAAAATTCTGTGCTTATATGATGTAATTACTTAATCATATCTATAATAAATTTCATGATCACTGATTGGTTTCCTTGGACCTATGTCATGTAATTGGTTTGCGCTCATATTATGGATATGCAATAAAAATTTTTTGTGCCATTTGCATATAAGTCTCGTGCATTTTGTGGCTTCCTACTTAATGCTTTCTCGAGTTTTCAAAATGTGGAAATTTAGGGAGTTTTCTTGGTAGTGGTCTCAAATCAGGCTTGCATTGCTTGTCCCTTGATTTTGAAATTATTTGCTTGGTTATTCCCTCAACTCAGTCAAAAATTGTTCTCCTATGATCAATATCTGGAAAATAATGAGAAACATTGACAAATCACCACAGATTTTAATGACACTTTGTACCAAGTGAAATTAAAGGCCTAGTTACCTGAAAAAATTGTTTTTAAAAACATAGTTATTTCTATCAAACAATTTTTTTTGGTAAATTGGTACAATTTATGGGATTTTTGTTTACCTGGTAAGCCCCTGTCAGGCAGTTCCCTGTTGAACTCCATGATCAGAAATGGAATATTTTACATCATACCTCAGATGTGTGATATCTGTCATGTCAAATATCTCAGGTTATGCAAAGAAATCAAGTTACCCGCACTGTGAAGAAAAGAAAGCTGTTGTTGATGGTCTTTGTTAATTTCTTTGCTTTCAGGAGGGTACCATCCTGTGCGATTAGGTGACCTGTTCAATAACCGGTACAGCATCATCAGAAAGCTGGGATGGGGGCACTTTTCAACTGTGTGGTTAGCATGGGATCTCAAGTGAGTATTATAATCAGTAGCTGGGATATATAGGCTTCACTTTTGGGCATAGGGCATAGTGTTGGCAAAATGTTTTTGTAACTGTGGGAGGAACCTTTTTTCTTTTTGAGTTAAGGTTAATTTTACTTCCTTACTGTAAATGACTCCTTTATCTAAGTTTGAAACCAACTCAATTCATTGCAGGGGTTGTACGGGCCAAGGAAAACCTGGCAAGTCATGTCAAAGCAATATACTTTATAAGAATAAAAAGGCAAAAAGATCAAAGCAGGTTGAAAAATAAAAGACAAGTTTAAAAACCAGCTTTAATTCTGGACAGTAAAATATTAACACTAGCATGCATTTTATGCATCATGATCATGGAAAATACCGTAAATGATAGATTGTTTTGACGATACTTTGAGAATAATTGCTTAACACAGAACATGGCAAACTTTGACAGGTTATAGAAAGAAGCTCAAATGAGCACTAACCCTACAATGGAAAAGACAGTTTCCAAGGAGGTGAAGAGATCACAGCAACGAAAAATATCCTGCAGAATATATTCAATTCAAAACATTCAATTTGTTTATCAGTTCATTCATGAAGTGCCTACAAAGTACTGAATGTAACTTTCTTGTTTGTTTCCAGAGATCGCCGGTTTGTAGCACTGAAGATTGTTAAAAGTGCATCTCATTATACAGAAACTGCTATAGATGAAATGAAACTTCTAAGAACAGTAAGAATTAGTTTTAAATTTCAATTGTTTTTAGTTTGTGTAGTTACACATCTTTCATTTTCCTGTGGGTTTCTTGATAAACTTGATATGTTTGTAGACCATTGCAGGGTTCTCCCTAAATTTTTTAGTAGAAGGAGAATAAAATGGAGTAGCCGGCAGAGGAATTTCCACCATTATGCACGTGTTGGAATACAGAGTGTGTTGTCTTATATGGAGTGCTTTTCGTCGGTAACTGCTGCCTCGCAATCTGAGCCTGTTTCGTTTGCTGAACGTTCGATCGATGTCTGCAAGCAGATTCAAGCGTAGTGAAATTCTCGACGAAACTTTCAAGTTTATTCAGTCAAAAACATTTTTTGGACACTTGGCTCTTTAAGGAAAACTTTATTTATTTCCGAATGTATTTACCCAAGGGAAAGCAGGCGTCGCAAATGGAAAAGTTGCCATTGGATGCAAAACAGAGTACTTATTTACTTTGTTATTTGGATCTGAGTAGCCGGTGCGCCCAGGACGACTAGCTGGCGATTTTCGCCGGTTGCTGGGGCTTACGGAGATCTCTGCCATTAACTGTACTGCAATTGTTTCCTTTAAATTTTTCTCTGTGTAATATGTGAATGTATGGATTTAATCATTGTACATATGCTCTTGATATCTTTCAGGTACACACAGCAGATGCAAATCACACTGGATATAAACATGTTGTCCAGTTAACAGATGATTTCAAAATTGTAGGAATTAATGGTTCGCGTATCCTTTATGGCCAGGTCACCTGATTAGACCCCAGTCTATTATAAGGAGTAATATATTGTACAAAAAAGACTAAGCATTTGTTAACACGTTATTTCCTTAACTCTTGGTTCACAGATATATGTATGGTTTTCGAAGTGTTAGGTCATAACTTGTTAAAATTAATAATAAAGTCCAGTTATAAAGGAATTCCTATATTGCAAGTCAAGAGTATCATAAAACAGGTATACTAAGTTTAAAATTACCTTCTGCTTGTATTTTCTACTTCACATCTTTCTACTCTTAGACAGCATAGGGAGTCACAGGTATTGAGTAGAGAAGTTGATTATAGTGTTGTCAGCATATGTATCAGTGACACAGTGCTGCAGTCCTTCAAGCAGATTGTTAATAAATACAAGGAATAAGATAGGACATAAAAATGCTTCCCTGTGGCACCTCAAGCATCATGGGCCTTATAGTAGAATGGCACCCATCAGGGGTCGAAATGTTCTCCGACTGTTTACTTGTGCCTAGTGACAGGCATAATATTTTTTCACCTGTCTACACCAACATCTAACTTGAACAATATTGTTTTAATATAAATTTACACTACAACCATGGGCACCCATCTGTCCATTTCTCATTGAACTTGAATACTAGTACATTATTGTGCTTCATCGTCTGTGTTTCAAAATTCTGTATACATGTATGTACTTCTTCAGCTTCCGTAACCCTGTGATGGAGTAGCATGCCATCCAGGGGAAGAAGAAATACTCCTTGTCACTTCATGCTACAGAATCCAGGGTAAGCTCCGGCCTGATGAGCCACTTGGCTAATGTACAGTGTATATACAGACTTAATCTTTACCCCGTCAGTGATATCATGGACCCAAAATCCTAGGCTGATTCTGATAACAGACTACCACTGTTTTTGTTTCTTTGATTCATCATATCATCATTTAAAAAGAGTAATGTAAATCAAATTACATTTGGTTGGTCTTGATGAAGTGATTTCATTTGATGATATCTTCAACTGTGGTCTTTATTCAGACATTACAAGGCCTGGATTACTTACACTCCAAGTGTAAAATTATTCACACTGATATCAAACCTGAGAATATTTTACTTTGCGTGAATGAGAAACATGTTCAACAACTGGCGGCAGAAGCTGCAGCAGCAAGAGCCTCAGGGCTGTACTCTCCAGCCTTAAGTAAGTATCAAGAAATAATTTTTCTTTACTGGTTTGTGTACTTTGTTCAGTACTAACAGTAAACTGGCACTTATACCTGTAGCTCCTGAGCTTGGAGAACTTCGTAAGGGCTTTTAGATGGTCTTATAAACAGAGGGGCTGCTATCCCAGCCTGTAGCTTATAACTGGAATAATGAAGGAATATAATTTTGAAACGAGCTATAGCTGTGCTGAGGGATATAGATTTGTCATTAAATACTGATTTTTAATGAAGCTTTAAAGTAGACATAATAAAATTAATTCAAAACAGAAAAAAATTAAAGGGAGGCTTATGCCCAGGGTTTTTTTTAACCGAATGTATCTTTTTGTTCTACAGGTGGATGGGCCCTTTAACTGGTTGTAGTGTAAATTTATATTAAAACAATATTGTTCAAGTTAGATGTTGGTGTAGACAGGTGAAAAAATATTATGCCTGTCACTAGGCACAAGTAAACAGTCGGAGAACATTTCGACCCCTGATGGGTGCCATTCTACTATAAGGCCCATGATGCTTGAGGTGCCACAGGGAAGCATTTTTATGTCCTATCTTATTCCTTGTATTTATTAACAATCTGCTTGAAGGACTGCAGCACTGTGTCACTGATACATATGCTGACAACACTATAATCAACTTCTCTACTCAATACCTGTGACTCCCTATGCTGTCTAAGAGTAGAAAGATGTGAAGTAGAAAATACAAGCAGAAGGTAATTTTAAACTTAGTATACCTGTTTTATGATACTCTTGACTTGCAATATAGGAATTCCTTTATAACTGGACTTTATTATTAATTTTAACAAGTTATGACCTAACACTTCGAAAACCATACATATATCTGTGAACCAAGAGTTAAGGAAATAACGTGTTAACAAATGCTTAGTCTTTTTTGTACAATATATTACTCCTTATAATAGACTGGGGTCTAATCAGGTGACCTGGCCATAAAGGATACGCGAACCATTAATTCCTACAATTTTGAAATCATCTGTTAACTGGACAACATGTTTATATCCAGTGTGATTTGCATCTGCTGTGTGTACCTGAAAGATATCAAGAGCATATGTACAATGATTAAATCCATACATTCACATATTACACAGAGAAAAATTTAAAGGAAACAATTGCAGTACAGTTAATGGCAGAGATCTCCGTAAGCCCCAGCAACCGGCGAAAATCGCCAGCTAGTCGTCCTGGGCGCACCGGCTACTCAGATCCAAATAACAAAGTAAATAAGTACTCTGTTTTGCATCCAATGGCAACTTTTCCATTTGCGACGCCTGCTTTCCCTTGGGTAAATACATTCGGAAATAAATAAAGTTTTCCTTAAAGAGCCAAGTGTCCAAAAAATGTTTTTGACTGAATAAACTTGAAAGTTTCGTCGAGAATTTCACTACGCTTGAATCTGCTTGCAGACATCGATCGAACGTTCAGCAAACGAAACAGGCTCAGATTGCGAGGCAGCAGTTACCGACGAAAAGCACTCCATATAAGACAACACACTCTGTATTCCAACACGTGCATAATGGTGGAAATTCCTCTGCCGGCTACTCCATTTTATTCTCCTTCTACTAAAAAATTTAGGGAGAACCCTGCAATGGTCTACAAACATATCAAGTTTATCAAGAAACCCACAGGAAAATGAAAGATGTGTAACTACACAAACTAAAAACAATTGAAATTTAAAACTAATTCTTACTGTTCTTAGAAGTTTCATTTCATCTATAGCAGTTTCTGTATAATGAGATGCACTTTTAACAATCTTCAGTGCTACAAACCGGCGATCTCTGGAAACAAACAAGAAAGTTACATTCAGTACTTTGTAGGCACTTCATGAATGAACTGATAAACAAATTGAATGTTTTGAATTGAATATATTCTGCAGGATATTTTTCGTTGCTGTGATCTCTTCACCTCCTTGGAAACTGTCTTTTCCATTGTAGGGTTAGTGCTCATTTGAGCTTCTTTCTATAACCTGTCAAAGTTTGCCATGTTCTGTGTTAAGCAATTATTCTCAAAGTATCGTCAAAACAATCTATCATTTACGGTATTTTCCATGATCATGATGCATAAAATGCATGCTAGTGTTAATATTTTACTGTCCAGAATTAAAGCTGGTTTTTAAACTTGTCTTTTATTTTTCAACCTGCTTTGATCTTTTTGCCTTTTTATTCTTATAAAGTATATTGCTTTGACATGACTTGCCAGGTTTTCCTTGGCCCGTACAACCCCTGCAATGAATTGAGTTGGTTTCAAACTTAGATAAAGGAGTCATTTACAGTAAGGAAGTAAAATTAACCTTAACTCAAAAAGAAAAAAGGTTCCTCCCACAGTTACAAAAACATTTTGCCAACACTATGCCCTATGCCCAAAAGTGAAGCCTATATATCCCAGCTACTGATTATAATACTCACTTGAGATCCCATGCTAACCACACAGTTGAAAAGTGCCCCCATCCCAGCTTTCTGATGATGCTGTACCGGTTATTGAACAGGTCACCTAATCGCACAGGATGGTACCCTCCTGAAAGCAAAGAAATTAACAAAGACCATCAACAACAGCTTTCTTTTCTTCACAGTGCGGGTAACTTGATTTCTTTGCATAACCTGAGATATTTGACATGACAGATATCACACATCTGAGGTATGATGTAAAATATTCCATTTCTGATCATGGAGTTCAACAGGGAACTGCCTGACAGGGGCTTACCAGGTAAACAAAAATCCCATAAATTGTACCAATTTACCAAAAAAAATTGTTTGATAGAAATAACTATGTTTTTAAAAACAATTTTTTCAGGTAACTAGGCCTTTAATTTCACTTGGTACAAAGTGTCATTAAAATCTGTGGTGATTTGTCAATGTTTCTCATTATTTTCCAGATATTGATCATAGGAGAACAATTTTTGACTGAGTTGAGGGAATAACCAAGCAAATAATTTCAAAATCAAGGGACAAGCAATGCAAGCCTGATTTGAGACCACTACCAAGAAAACTCCCTAAATTTCCACATTTTGAAAACTCGAGAAAGCATTAAGTAGGAAGCCACAAAATGCACGAGACTTATATGCAAATGGCACAAAAAATTTTTATTGCATATCCATAATATGAGCGCAAACCAATTACATGACATAGGTCCAAGGAAACCAATCAGTGATCATGAAATTTATTATAGATATGATTAAGTAATTACATCATATAAGCACAGAATTTTTATTTCTAAACTCAAACATCCCCCCTCACTGGAATAGAAGAGTTAAGTATGTACAGTAGAGAAGTGGAGAGGAGTTAGGTATGCGCAGTGGTAGATTGGTCCTTGCCAGCTGAACAGTGTTGAGAATGCTATATAATTATACAACGAGGTAAAAGAATTTTCTAGCCTTTAGCTGGCAGGTGCTGGGAAATGCAAACCCTACAACGGTGCAGGAGTATCAGCTCACACAGTGCGTGGCTCAAAATTTTTCATGTTAAGTGTTTTTTACAATTTTTAAGCAAAGCACTTTCTTTTTAGCCAACACTTGTGTGCCATCTTAAGCATATCATAATTCAAATAATATATATGCAAACTTTTGTCCCTTTGAAATTTGATGTCAATTCACCATGAAAGTCAAGGTGTTTAATAAGCAAATGAAGTATTAACAGCTGCTTTCCATAATAATGAGAAATGTGGTTCTCTTTAGGATCACTCAATGCAAATTTCTCGCCTTGCATAAATGTAAAAATTATATTTCTGTTTGGTGTATTTGATACACATTTTGCACTCTAAATGGTAAAATTATCTGGAATGCATCCCTTCAACTTTTGACTACAGGATTTCCTGTTTATGTAGGTAAAGATTAATTTCAAAACATAAAGGTCTTGAGCTTCAGAATCAAAA
>JAHPZR010010008.1:25000-57500 GCA_019787425.1 Platygyra sinensis
AGTCATCAACATTGATAAATCTCTACCTTGTCTCGGTAAAAAAAGTAGTTGTTAAACAAATCATATCGTTCCGTAGCTATACTGACGGCAACTACTGGAGTCATAACCTACAAAATTATAACGAACGACGTGCAAGCGTTATACGGCTTAACGCATGTTCACTGTGGAAATATTTGTCGCATCGCACGTATCAAAGGAACGAAATATTTGAAAATCTTCGGGTTGAAAGCAAAATTAAAACACAAAACTGAAATTAAAAATTTCAGTCCGGCTGAAAGTCATAATACATAGTTTTCACTCTAGATAAAGTTATAAGTCCACTCTTCTGTTCACCTCTTAGACCTCATAACACGTGTCTTGTTATCTTTCGTTTCTTCAGCCGCCGAATCCGTACAACGTGCGCCCTTGCCGTTTCAGAGCGTATACAACGTCCATAGCAGTGACAGTTTTACGTTTGGCGTGTTCAGTGTAAGTTACGGCGTCTCGGATCACGTTCTCAAGGAAGACTTTGAGAACTCCGCGAGTTTCTTCGTAAATAAGGCCTGATATCCGCTTCACTCCACCTCTCCTTGCTAAGCGTCTTATTGCTGGCTTGGTAATGCCCTGAATGTTGTCTCGCAAGATTTTTCTGTGCCGCTTTGCCCCTCCTTTGCCTAAACCTTTACCGCCTTTACCTCGTCCAGACATCTTGTCGGCAGCTCGCTTTAGGTCTCTCAAGGATTTGGTTTACTCCTCAACGCTGACGGAACGCAGAAACAGGACCTTTGAATATAATTCTTTCAGCGCTCTTTTATATCCTTTGTACTGCCACCTCTCGATGTTGCCAAACATGCATTAATCTCACTGGTGTAATTTTTAGTATCACCTTTAATTACAATAATAATACCGATGAATAAGCAGCATTCCTTCTATTCCAGCTTTGTTTCTAGTTCTGCACCTCAGTGTACGACAAGCGAGAGTTTCATATTTACGTTTGAGAGCTCCATGTGCAATTACTTATTTGTCAAATCCCTAAGAGATATTTCTAACTATTCAGATTACTTTGTTTTAGCCCTTTTTTGCTATCGGTGCAAATTCCAATGAGACTCAGATGCATAATGTTGTGTCTCGTTGAATTTTCAGAAGCCACGCCGTTCTTTTCATTCCATCTCTGTGTCACGCACGTGTGGGTGTAGATTTAGTTGTTTCGTCTGTTATTTTCACAGCTAAAGAACATATGTGGCGCGTCGTCGCCCCCACCTTCAACAAGCCCCCTGACCCGCCCTCGGACCGTGTCCACGAATACTTTGCACAGCGTCAGAGTAGTATATTTTGTGCGTACTGCAACACTGCGCACGGCTTGGACGCTAAGCTGCTTGCGCAATCGATATGATGATTGCGCAAGCTTCGAACTTTTTTTTAGCACCAGAACGAAATCTTAGGTAATCGAGGTGAAAACCTTTGCTGCAGAAGACCTGCTAGGGTAAAATAATGGAATCATCGGCTGAAAATACAGATTCTAAGATGTCAAAAGCGACCAAGCGTCCCGTAAGCAAGGGGGAGGACGACGATTACACGAAAAAGCGAGAAAGAAACAACATCGCTGTAAGAAAAAGTCGTATGAAAGCTAAGGAACGGATCGAGGAAACAAGACGAAGAGTTGTAGATTTAGCAAAAGAGAATGAAGAATTGCGGAACAAGGTTTCTTTGCTACAAAAAGAATTGAACGTTTTAAGATCGCTCTTCGCTAACGGAGGAATCACAGTACCAGCGGAAATCAATGTTCAATTTACGAACTCGAACACTGAAAATCAAGCAGTTCTATTGACGGGTGTACATGTCCCAGCGGCTGTCACGACATCTTTGGCAAACGGAGCGCTGCAAGAGAATCACTGTTCAGGAAGTGAAGTCTTGGAAAACGGAATAACTACACATGGCATTAAGAAAGAATCATAGCATTCTTTGTACGAAATTTATAAGTAGAGTTTATATTAGTCATGGATCGGTCAGACAGGTACATTTAGAAAATTACAAGTGCATTTAAAAAGGGGACTCCCAAGTCGAGCATCTTTTGCAAACAAAGCCAAGAAGTTGATGAATTCAGATCAAGAAGAGCTATGTCAAGAACTTTTTGGCTTAGTGTACTTTAGTTGATGCGAACACAATGGAACTTCTACTGGATGAAGAAAAGACTTTGAATCTTGAGTCTTGATCAGTTCCTGTAACATATGCGTATGTGTGGTCATGACGTTGTGGATAATTTGTTTTCAATCTGTGATCTTTTATTTATGGTAAACGAGTGAAGTTAAGTTAGGTTCTGTTGTAATTTTCATTCACGTAGGGTTAAAGTTATGTTATCAGAACGTTTACAAGAGTATAAGTTATCTAAGGTGGCATTTCATATATAGAAATGCCAATTACATAACGTAGACTGATAAGCAGATTTAAGCTTATAGTTAATTTTATTCACCACTTCATAAAATTTAAGTACAACTTATATTTGTTAGGACGTACATTATACCCTATTTTCAGACTGATGATTTTTTTAGTTCTATGCTGCAAATTGATCTGTATGCATAATTATGCCCAGCTCTGTGATGAATCTCACAAAAACCACAGTTAACTTGGATGCATAACATTAAAATAATTAAAGATAATAATATATGATACCAAGATTTATTGCTGTGATTATAGTTTTTTGAAAAAAAAATTGATCTTGCTAAGATGAAGTAGTTCTTGTCTAAGTCTGAGATCAAATACATTAAAAATTCAAGCTGTCCAAGTTGCACAATCTGTATAGTAAAATATCTTATTCTAATACACAATTAGATTATGAGCTCGAGATTTCTATGAGGTGATAGTTGATGAGGCCGAAAGGCGAATCGACTAATCGCCTCATAGAAATCGAGAGCGAATAATCTAATTGTTTTAGTAGAATTCTAACTGAAATTAACAAAAATAACGGTTTCCTATGATTTTTTCCATGCATTATTGGTCTTTACGCTTAGACAAAGTTGCACGTATTGAACTGTCCTTGGCAAATTTGCAGTTGTTTACGCGCGTACCCGCTTTCTCAATATTTTCAAGTTTTTAAAGTCAAGAAACCGTCAATGTGCTTCTTTTAGTTTTCTCAGGAATTTAATTACATGTTTACATCTAAATTTCCTTCCAAAGCCTCAGAAAAACTATAACAACATCGCATTTCGAGGACGACCGGCAGCCAACTGCACTCTAATGGCTGATAGTATACGAGTAGCTCAGCCAATCAGATTGCAGCATTTGCATTAGTATACTAGTAGAATTCTACTAATACACAATATTTACACATATGAATAAACAGGGTAAGTTTGTAAAGAAACAGTGGTGCAGCATCGGTGGGGAGTATTACAAGATAATTTGGTTTTATCAAATGGGTTGACAAAATTATGTGAATTGGCCACTGTAAAGAGATTCAAAAACTGACTGACAGTACAAGGTAGCCCCCCTGAGATAAATAGGCGATGTGCCATTTATGCCAAAAAGCAGGGAAATGTATTTAATCTCTTTAAAGTTAGCAAATCCTGAGAAATCATGCTATCAGTGGTGCTGATAATTTTTATGCAAAGGAAAATTAGTCTTTTAACCCTCTTTTTTTCACAGGTCAGTATCAAAAATTCATCAAATTCATCAGTTTTCAGTTTTCTTAGTGACACGCTGGGTGGTCATGAGTACACTAGCTGGTGACATTCTTTAGGTACCATGGTAACCTTCACTGGGTAAGACAACATCCGCAAAATAACTAATATTGTTACTGGGGGTTACTGTCTTACTAGTCTTTGTGCTGAAATGTTCCTCAAAGTTCATTTTCATATAAATCAAACTCATTTTCACATGGACATTTTCTGCATAAGGTAACTCGGAAATGGCCCAATCAAAAGGGGAGATTAGAGGTGGGTGTTTGATTTCGAATTTGAGCAGTACTTTTTTAAGTATTCAGTCCTTATTAGGGTCATCATGCTACACTTGTCAGAAGCACTGCATGATTGCATGATAACCCTGATGGCTGCGAAGGAGACAAGATTTTTTCTGCTGCCATCAGTCATCTCCAAAATACATTTCAACTGCTTTGACCCGCCCATTTTTCTCCATTTTCACAGGTTTTACCCATTTTGCATTTCTAACTTTCAAAATCATCATCATAATAATTGACAGCACTGGAAAAAAGAGTTACTGCATGTTAACTTTACTAAGTGTTAAAATCAGGTTTTGACAATTCCAGCTCGATTAATTTTGGATCACAGGTGGACTTCAGTCCACTTGGGAAGTAACCAACCAACCAACTCAACAACTTCAAAACAATAACAAATTATGTTCATTTATTGAAAGTTCAGTTACTTTACAAGTATCTCAACTGTAGCTGTCTACATATTTTTTTCCAAGTTTACTATGTAACTTGTACTTTGGAAAGTACTTATTTCCAACTAACCTGAGCTGGAATATATATTATCACATGCAAAAATAACACATGGCAGTAAACTAAACAAAAATATCCAACGATCAATAGGCTGATAATTCATCAAAAAATTATTGTACATGCACATCATTATTTTCCATTTCTAGATTAGATCCTTCAAGATTATAATAATTTGCCAACTGTTCTGAAAATTATACCTGCTGAAGGGAAGTACCTCTGCAACACATTACTGACTAACTATAGCCTTTATTAAGGCAGGTTCATACAGTCATGGAACAAAACCAGTTGTTAGTGGATTCCTAAGATCTCTGATGCTAAGGTTGTTAAGCAACAGATTGTGCTATGATCAAGGGTTCAATATATCTTTTTTGCAATGCAGTGTAAAAACTGTAAACTTTCTATGTGCTTTACTACAAAACCTGTTTTCAGCTTAGGGAAAGTATGAGAAGACAACTTTACTAATTACTTACTGTACAAGAGTCATCACCATATTTATCCGCTTCATAATACCCAGCTGCTGACAAAATGTGTATTCTACAAAACTGTCAAATGTACATTTAATTTACTGTAATAGTTGGTGGACCAACAATGACTGGGCTAATTTTGTTTAAAGTTATCATTGATAATAATTTTTATAGAAATAATATTACTACTTCAAACTCTCTGTTGGTAGATGTTATAATTGCTTGAAACTTATGCATACAACTGCTTTTATTAGCCGACTTTGCTTACTTCCAGTAATCACATGCAATTATTTACCACCATGGAATCAAAACAGTTTTACACACAACACCATCCATAAACCACTGACAGCAAAAGATGAATCACTATCAAGCAAACAAGCAAAATTGAATGCCACTAGCAGTTGTCTATATAAAAACTGTCTTGTGCATTCCCAGGCATTAAACGCCAACATATTTACAGTGATTTTGTATTTACCAAATATATAAATATTACTTCAATCTCTGTACGTTCTTTTTACACATTTTTAAATTCATCTGAAGCATTCTTCCATCATAAGGTCATCATCACTCATTTCACTGTCTTCCTTGGAGTTTGGAAGTGAACCCCAGAGCATTATTTGATTTCCTGTGAGCAGCAAACAAACAATCATTACACTGACAATGAAGGCTTACTTGGGGCTGTAGTAAATCTAAGGGTGACTCAAATGGTCTATTCTCAAGGACTTCTAAAATTGTCCAAAACAATCAATTTCATGTTATGCCTGGGTTTAGTGACCTTGAATTTCAACCAAGAACAATCTAGCATAGAAATCTGACTCTCTGCTTCACCCCTAAGGATTGCAAAGAGTTCAGGCACAGTACCTGACAAGAGCAAATTTATGCGACTCTAGACAACCACGAGACAAGTTAAAATTCTTGACTGTAGCTAAAAGTTTGTGATGAATGAATTTTGTTAGATTTGCGTGCAAAAGGCATCATGACTCCCTTTGCTAAGCTCACCATGGATAAATATATGTTATGTTCAAAGAAACATTCGTTTTGGTCTTCAGTTAAATGAAAAAAAGAACGACAACCAACGACGACCTTGGCTGTGTAAAAACGCATAAATTAACCTCACTTCCTGATAACCTAGCCTGTCAACGGAACGAATAAGGGAACAAAAATGCTTTCTTTAAACCCACAAGTAAATGAAACAGAAACAAAACCGTGGTTGGAGTAGGGGAAGTGTCCTACAAAGAAGGAAAGCTTCCAGGGTTAACTTTAGAAAACAAGCTGAAAGCCCAAATGGCAAATTTAACAAGTTGTGATACCTTTTGATGGTTTTTAAGCAGCTGTTACAATTTGCACGTGTCTCAAGTTTCGCACTAAT
Source organism: Platygyra sinensis (assembly GCA_019787425.1). Lineage (NCBI taxonomy): Eukaryota > Metazoa > Cnidaria > Anthozoa > Scleractinia > Merulinidae > Platygyra > Platygyra sinensis. The sequence continues at coordinate 31,266 of JAHPZR010010008.1, forward strand.
CCGAGTAACGTTTCGATAACTTTGTATCTTTTAAGAGAAACATAAGAACGCTTTCGCTATTTTTCATGTTGTATACCTGTTTGATCTAATCTTTCCACGGGATGAACGGCGCTTGAGTGAAACATCCAGAAGTGGCCGTTGTTACAAGAACGAATGCACGACTGGCATGGAAGCGTCACATGATAACCAACCACATTTCCACTGAAATAAAAACAAGCCGAGTATAAGGGAAAGTCTTAAATCTCAACAGCGAATATGGTATAATCGATAACATCAAAAAAAGAATTTGAGCATGCGATGAATTCACGACGCACCATCCAAGACAGGCGACATCTTTGATTCGACATTCACAGTTTTGGGTCGAGTAATCTGTTCCTATCAACTGAATGGAACTGAAAAAGACGCCGAAAGTATTAGAGATCAAAAGTAGATGAAACGAGAAAGCAAACGGTGTCCAATGCAAGGAGTAAATGCATTTCAAACTCACTTTTCAGGAGGCAAGTCGGTCGAGTACAACTCCACTTTCGTGTCGGCTAGCAAAAGTGCTCGCATTCCACGAGCACAAATTCTTCTTTCGCAATACTTGCACTCTAGTTTGATGACTGTTTTGGTCTGAAACGCTGGGTGTATTCTTCGCGACATTACGCTTGGAAAACCACCTCTTTCTCTTTCGTTTCAAAGTAAAACTTTCCCACCACAACGTCGACACAAAATGGCCGTTCCCTAAAAAACATGGTCCTGTTATTGGCCAATACTGTCTTCTGATTGGTTGTTGCCTGGTGACGTTCACGCCTTTCATGGCCTTTAAATTTTTTAAAAGCTGACTGGGCAGTGACTGAGCAAGAAGTGACAAAACTTTTGTAGTAAGTCCCTGTGTTTTCTGTGACATCATTTTGATTGTTCCATCCACTCTTCTAGGACTATTGATTATATGTAGAAAGCAAAATATTTCTTAAATCTCAAGCAAAGAACTGTGGTTTTGAATAAAACCCTCGAGTTCTGGGCCTTTATAATTGTCCAGGTGACCAAGTCACATCAGCTCTGGATTCGGGAACGACAAATAAGCGACTCTGCTTTCAACCAAAGATCTCCTTTTTCACGCAGTTAAGAATATTTTGTAAGAATTAAAAACGCTAGCACGACAGTTATGTTATAATGTTTGCATTTCTTTTAAAACATGTTTACAGTATACGTTTTATAGCTAGATAAACAGTGAATGAATTGTTTGGCCCACTAGTATCCGTAAAGTGCTTTATAAAAAAATGCAAACAAAATATGCAGAGAAAAAAGATTTAAAGACAGGGAGGTTTCCAGTAGTTTCACGCACTAAGCGATCATCATCACCATCATCATCATCTGCATCGCATCATTATCATCATCATCTTCATCTTTATTTATTCACGAAATTTTATCGTAAAAATGCTCATCCTACAAGCCATGATTAAAACTACATTAACTTAATATTAAAATTTAAATACAACTAAGCTAAGAAGATATGCAAAAAAAGGTTATGTTAATTTATTATAATCTTCCCCGTGAAAAGTCGTTTTGAAATTGTACACTATTATGCAATTTCTTTTTTACTACTGGCACTATATGTACTTGACTTAATTTACGGGAATGTACCTCCAGCCGACACTAGGTAGCGAAATTAAAGTTCTTGTTTCTTTATTCCTCGTAGTTGCGGTCGTTGAGAAATAACAAGGAATACAGTTGCTTTTGGAGGCTTCAAATTGATTGGTACGATATTGTTCAGATTTACATGCTAAATAAATCAATAAGTTAAAATAATAAATAAATATCACTTGGTCCTGTGAAAAAAGGGCAACCTGAGAGGACCCTGGGAACGAGGTTGAAAAAAGGATTGGAATCGACTTATGACGTTGTTAACTCTACCCCAGTTCCCACAAAGTAAGTCATACACAACAAAATGGTGATCGTTTCACGCTCATAAAATCTCTTAATTTACCATGGCTTGCGGTTTTTTGTCAAAATTCAAGTCATTTTAGTATGATTTCAATGGAAGGCTACAGAGGCAGACAGATATTCTGCCTTTTCCTGACGTGGCTTAGCTACGCGTCGACTTACTTGCTTCGGAAACCACTGGGAGTGGTAAGTACCTTGTGTTTATCTACCTTAGTTTGTTTCGTTCTCAAAGAATACTCGATTTGCGAGAAAATAGAAAAGAATCTTTAAGGAACTTAGTATTTCTGGAGACCTAAATGTTCGGTGTGATATTGAGATAAATTGGAGAAATCTGTGCTTACATCTGTATCAACTAACAACTTAAATACAGTCTAAGCTTAGTAGTCTAACACATGCAGGCGCATGTATCTCTGATCTGTGATCTTGTTAACTTTCTTGCGTTCTGATATGCTCGTGGCAACTTTACAGCGCACCTTTCCCTCTTCTGCTCCAAAATACGAGAAGACATAGATTGACTAAACTCTAACAGAAACTTCTGTTCCCAGTTGAGGAAATGTATTGTACATGTACATAGTTGAAATTGCATAATTCATAAGCCTCTATGTAACTGTGACAACTGTTTTAAGTTGGAAAAAAATTGTGGACGCGTTTTTGGTAAGATTTGCTAATAGCCATGCTTACAGTTTCTTTAAATCTATCTTTCCCTTGCAGAGAATGATCATTAGATTTGGAAAAATCATACATATTATGAAACTTGAGGATATATATAGAAATCTATTTTAATTAACTGCCAGATGGTGTTGATACAGAGTTGACAGTTAATACAGACTCCTTAATATTAAGCAAGAGTAAGGTAGTAACAGGAAAATGTCATTCCGAGACCTTGCCGTATTAACCAAGAGACAGTGAGGTCATTACGGCAAGGCCTATGTTTGAGATTTTCCAGTTAAAGACTGGGCATTCAAGGTTAATGAGTAGTTTATTACACTAAGTGGCTTATAGAGTGTTTATTTATTACCTTTTGCTTTGTTTTATCAGGCTCATTATCAGCTCATGGGCATCAGTGGAGAATAATGCCCCAGAACTAGCCAATCACAGCATGTGGTATATTACACTGTAGCTACATGTACAAACATGAGCTGTATAACTTAATAGTCTTTCACAAAGCCTCTCTCTTTAATGAGACAGTGGTACATCCTTAAAAGTACAGGCAGCCAATAATATTGATATCAGTTCTATACTAGTCGTTATTTGTACCTCATAATGTTATTACATAATTATATAATTCATATATTTAGTAAATTATTCTTTTTTTTTAGGTCAAAGCAGATCTAGCCAATATTTATCAACTATCAAGAACAGAGCTGGGTTTTCTGGATACAGCTCTTCTATTACCTTATGCTTTCATGCAGGTGTTTAAGAAATGCAATTTGGTTATAGCTGATAATACAATAACAGTGGAATGCCAGTTTTTCGAACCTCCAAGGGAAATGTAAATTAGTCTGAAAAATTGGAGAGTTCAAGTTGTAAAATTACAGTGTTCAACTAAGGAGAGGGAATGACTATTGGTTTGAGTTATCGGGGGGTTCGAGAAATTAGGATTCCATTGTATTTCTCAGCTAGCATGGTGTCTTTGGTGTCCTAATTACCATTGCTGCTTTATCTATTGGTATCCCCAATTACTATATATGATCTTCCTCAGAAAGTATTAAATGCTGCTGCTAGACTAATTGTTGCTCTATCCAAATTTGACCATTTCTCCTCTACCTTGGGCGATCTGCACTGGCTTCTTGTGATTTTTTCGTGTTTGGTTTAATAAACTTTTCTTACTTACAAAGCTCTTAATAATCATAAAGACTAACACAAAGACTAAAACAGTTTATCGCCTGCTACTGGTTTGTCAGTTTTTAACTGTTATGTGTTACCCTCTTTAAATAATTATTAAAAAAAAAACTCCAAAGACCCTCACCTTGTTGCTGTTCCCAGAACCAAACATGTGACATTAGGTTTTTGTCCCCTAACATACTCTGAACCTTTTCTCTGGTACAAACTTCCTTGTGAAATAAGACCAAGTCCAACCCTGACTGCTTTAAATCAAAGTTAAAAACTTACTTTTTTAATTCAGCGTATAGCTTGCCATAGTCTTATAAGATGTGTTTTAAATTGTATTATTTGAGAGATTAAGCATGCTGTTACAGCAAATGGCAAAAATGAAGCTTTTGCCACCTGTTTTTAGCTGTCTGTATAGCAGAGTGAAAATATTTGTATTTGCGGTGAAAAGTTAGAGACATTTTTCTATTTTTTTGTGATTTATTTAAGGATTACAATCATGAAAAGAATAACAAATCATAGGTGATCTTTGCAGTTTGCCGTCAGCCATAAACATCATGCTTTAACTCCGTATTTTAAATATATTTTGTTGTTATTTTAGAATTTGTACCTGATTTGGTGCTACACCCACTTGGTATCTGTTGGGGTTCTCTCTGTAATTTCTGATGAGCACTCTGAGCAGTCTTTTTTATATCAGTTACAGCCTGGGACGCAGCCTTCCGTGCACTTGAATTTCAGTGCAGTCTTCTTTTAATTATTAACTTTGTATACAAAAGTTGTATCACTTCACTCACTTGAAAAGTCCATCATGCATAATTTTCTAGGGTGTCACTTCTGGTCAAAATTATTAATCACAGAGCAAGGGATGTAGTATTTACATCCCAAGCAAGGACCATTTTTGGTAATTTAAAAGTAATCGAAACATTCTCAATCAGTCAATCAGTGAATCAATCAGTCAGTCACTTACTGTTATAAATGATTTATCAGTTTTTTGGTCTCTTAGATTGCTTTAGCATCTTTTGGTGACAAATATGGACCTCGAAGAGCATTGGCTGCTTGTCTGCTAGGTTCAGCCTTATCAATGGTAAGTGGTGGATTGATCTTGTGGGCATCAGTTCAGAGCTTCCTTGTGATTCAGGGATTATGTTATATTGTTAAATGTTATATTTTGTTTTAATTTAATTTCTGTCAAGTGTAAGGGTCAATAAAGTTGTTGTTGTTGTTGCCATTAACCTGTTAAGAATGCTTAGAGCATGCATTATAATTGTGTTTTGAACTAGCGTGAAATGTCTGTTACTTATTTAAATAACAACAACAACTACAATGTTCAATATTTTATTACTTTACAATTGTCCTTGATCCCCTGGCTCCACAGCTCGTATTGCTAATCGAGGCAGGCCAGGATGATCAGGATAATCAGTAAAAGAAAAAAGAAAATACACAGTAAAAACTACAGTTAAATAAGAAGAAAAAAATAAGTAAATACGAAAACAGATTAGGTCTACAGAAACAGCTATGTAATTAATTGAGGCTGGCAACACAGTATGTGGAGATAATTTGGAATTAAATTGAATTTTGATTTAAAGTTTCTCTCAAAGGGTCAGCTTGAGAGCTTAAGTGTTGTTAAGTTCTTCTGAACTGTGTTCAAAATATTGCCATGCTATGAGGTTGTTTTCATAGCTTTATTTTTGCCATGTGATTTATTGCTCGAATGTTCAGCAGAAATCAAAATTAACTGTTAGTAACAATATGTACTGTCAGGTGTCGAGTCTAACATAATTCAGCAGAATCATCCCTGACGAAATGTTATATTTTGTTCTAGATTTCATTTGGTTACTGGAGGAGTATATTCATATTTGCCATACTCCTTTTCTTGAATGGGACAGCACAGGTTGGTAACAGTTTATAACTTCTAATAGAATGCTTTCAAGCACCAGATTAATTTTCTAACAAGCTCATGTTGTCATAATTGATGCAAACAGCAAGTGGACAGGACTCTGCGTCAGCAACATTTATAAGTTGTAAGCATGAAGGACCGAAGGTTTGAGCGTTGCATCAATTTATTTTTTTTATGACATAGTTGCAACAACTGCAGCTCATGTTTGGATAATTCTCAAACCCAAGTAAACCAAAAGCAAAAGCCACATAATTGTCTATTTAGCACTTTTGACACTCAACTGAAAAGCGCTCTATTGATTTTATTTTGATTACTTCACTCATTATAGTAGCATGGATACTAAAGGTAGTCAGGAATTTATTCCAAACTTTTGATTCACATGGTTTGATATGGTTCAGATTTGGAATGATTGTATGTGTATAACCAATAAAACCATTCATTTTCCTTTACTGAGTGACTGAAATCCATCTGGCCCCCACCTCTTTCTCAGCCAGTGAATTTCACTGGCAGCCAGCACTTAATGATTACCCTGCATGTTATATTTGCATAAAGAGACATATACAAATGCCATCATTAGATAATTAGATAGGACCAACACATCATTCTAACACCTTCTAGTTGTTTGATCCTATAGAAATTCATAAGACACCTTCACATGTAACGCAACTTTTTCATACATGTATCTAGTCCACAGCTTGGCCAAACTGTGTGAAGTCGCTGACCAACTGGTTTTCTGACCAACAAAGGACGACTGTATTTGGTTTATTTGGTACCAGTAGCTTTGCAGGAGGAATTTTGGGGACAGCAATGGCTGTAGGTAGTATTTAAGAGGCTGTCTCTCTAAAAACCGACCACTGATTTTACTTCGAAAATTCGATATTTCTCATAAGCTGGGATTTTAAAGCCCTTACCTAGTTAATCACTAAAATGAGCTTCATTTGATTAAAAATTGTAACTGAATTTTCCTAGGCTTAGTTTAAGTTCGGTCCGCTGGACTCAAGTTGCATGCATGCCGAAACTGGAAAAATAGCACATATTGCCGTCGCTCTAAAAAAATTAATATTCGCTCAAAAGTCCCAATTCTTTTTTAAACTATAGATATATCACAGCAGTTTGTTTAGCCATGTTTCAATTATAATTCAATGTTGTTCCTTCAACGGCTGAAAGCAGATTTTCTACCCGTTAAATCGAGTTTTGAACCAAACACGAAAATAGCGCTACTTTGAAGGCGCGTTTTAAAAATGTGGCACCTGTCTGAAACCGCTGAACTACATGAATAGAAAGTATAAATGACACTTAATTCAAAACAATAATAAAATTTGTCTGCCCACTAGGTTTTGAAAACTAATGACCGCTTGAAGTTCAGGAAATTTTGAAAATATTTTAGTGAGTTACTGCATACTCGCCTTCGTGAAGTGCTCCTATAAATTCACGCAACTCTCTTACCTGGCTTCGAGATTAAAGTTTTGGTCCTTTGTAGCAATCCTTGAATCCTAGGCAGCTTTTCCTTCCAGCGGTAGGTTTGTATACAAGGTACATTTACACGTTCCTGAACTGTGTCGAGCGTGACGGTCACATACTTCCGTGTTCTTTGTATTGCTGACCATTGTTTTCCTCGAAGTCGGTTTCATCATGTAGAGTCCTCTTAAAAGGTTTGTAGAAGAACTCTTTTGGACAACTCTCGGCACACATACAAGTATGAAAACTAAACGGTGATCAGGGGATCCACAGAAGGATTCATAAATGTCACGGCCATTTTGTGTTTACAACGGGTGTTTTCGTTCCCAATCTTCGCGTGAGTTCCCGTGATACAGTGTGGGAACTAATTTAGGGTGCCTTTCTCTAATAAACTCTGGGTCAGAACTTCATGGTCAATAAAAATCGGGAATCCGAAAGAATCCGAAAATGAATTTTGCGTTTCTTTACCAAACAGATCAATCGTATATCTCTCGGATCATGGTGCGTCAAAAGAACCGAAGTATCCACTCCCGGAGTGAGGGTCGCACGGGGGTATTCTCGTGCTGAGTGGTTGGCTGATATTTTCCGTGAAACGTGAATTTAGGAAATTATTCTTCGTGATTCGTGACTTGAAGGTTTTGCGTAAACCGTGAGGACCTTGGAGTACAAACCGATACTCCTGATTTTACCACTCTATTTGAGTCGAATGGTTAGAGTCGTCTGTAGAGGGTGACTTAGGTATGCGATTTGCAATATGGAGCCTTGACTAAGCCTTTCAGTAATTTGCTTTCTTCAAACACTCTTTCTAGATAGGTTATTATCAAGAGTATCTTACGTGCTTATTTTCGTGATTCGGTAAAACGACATATTTATATTAGTGATCCGTGACCTCAGTTTTTTCCGTTCGTTAACCGTGACAGAGACCCCGCTGTACTACGCTCCAGAGTGGATACTTCAGCTCCTTTGACACACCATGATCCGAGAGATATAGGACTGATCTGTTTAGTAAAGAAACGCAAAATTCATTTTCGGATTCTTTCGGATCTTGGATTTTCTTAAAGAAAGGCACCCTTAATTAGTTCCCACTCTGTATCACGGGAATCAGGTTGTGATACTCACGCGAAGATTGGGAACGAAAAACACCCGTTGTAAACACAAAATGGCCGTGACATTTATGAATCCTTCTGTGGATCCCCTGATCACCGTTTAGTTTTCATACTTGTATGTGTGCCGAGAGTTGTCCAAAAGAGTGCTTCTACAAACCTTTTCAGAGGACTCTACATGATGAAACCGACTTCGAGGAAAACAATGGTCAGCAATACAAAGAACACGGAAGTATGTGACCGTCACGCTCGACACAGATATGTACCTTGTATACAAACCTACTGCTGGAACGAAAAGCTGGCAGTTTTAATGCTACCTAGGATTCAAGGATTGCTACAAAGGACCAAAACTTTAATCTTGAAGCCAGGTAAGAGATTTACGTGAATTTATAGGAGCACTTCACGAAGGCGAGTATGCAGTTACTCACTGAAGTATTTTCAAAATTTCCTGAACTTTAAGCGGTCGTTAGTTTTGAAAACCTAGTGGGCAGACAAATTATATTATTGTTTTGAATTAAGTGTCATTTATACTTTCTATTCATGTAGTTCAGCGGTTTCAAACAGGTGCCACATTTTTAAAACGCGCCTTCAAAGTAGCGCTATTTTCGTGTTTGGTTCAAAACTCGATTTAACGGGTAGAAAATCTGCTTTCAGCCGTTGAAGGAACAACATTGAATTATAATTGAAACATGGCTAAACAAACTGCTGTGATATGTCTATAGTTTAAAAAAAGAATTGGGGCTTTTGAGCGAATATTAATTTTTTTAGAGCGACGGCAATATGTGCTATTTTTCCAGTTTCGGCAGGCATGCAACTTGAGTCCAGCGGATCGAACTTTAACTAAGCCTAGGAAAATTCAATTACAATTTTTAATCAAATAAAACTCATTTTAGTGATTAACTAGGTAAGGGCTTTAAAATCCCAGCTTATGAGAAAAATCGAATTTTCGAAGTAAAATCAGTGGTCGGTTTTTAGAGAGACAGCCTCTTAAACTGTACTGTCATTAAAAAAAGTCATCCCATGCCATAAAGAATACAGCCAATATTTAAAGACTTGAAAGCTTTTTTCCATGAAAAAACAAAACTACGTTTTAAATGATTATAGCGGAGCTCCGGCGGCCCGAGGCCAAGCGGAGCTTCATAACCATATAGGAAAAAGTAACCCATGTATGGGTTTTCTCATGGTTATCATGGACAGCGGTATTGCTCGTGGGCACGTACGCACGACGACGACGACGACGGTGGAGTCGCGCAACATGGTGGCCATACTCCAAAATAATAATAGGTTGACAGAGACATGCAGTCTTGGTTTACGGTGTATTTCTTTGATATTGGACATCCCTCTTATGATTAATTGACGCCTGTCAAAACAAGGTATCTGCTGACCAGTATCATGTGACCCTGTCGCAGGCTTAAGTCTACAAATCATCGAGGTCGCATGTTTTTTTTAAGTTGACCGCCGACCAAGTGCTGGATTTTGGATTGGATAGCGGGCTCATGTCAGGTTAACTTGTTGAAAACAGGGCAAAATTGTTTGGAAGCCGATTAGCCCTAGCCCAGGATTAAAGTTTATTTGAATTATAACTTTTTCTTCTATACAAATGTTTTTTGCTGCTTTGTTTTGTGTACATGGTGATTATAAAACTCAAAACAGAAGGTCAAACAAGAAACAGAAAACCTCACCACAAAACTCAAAGCAAAATTCTACCTCTTCCTTGGTTAGCTGAATCGGGCACTGAACAACCCTGCCAAGGAGCTACGCTTTTAGGCTGGTCTAAATCTATATATTAATCTCGAAGTTTTCAAGTCTTAAGCAAGTAGTGCAAAGTGGGTCTGTAGCTTAATTTAAAGTGTAGCCTTAGAATAGATCATTTCCGAGTTCCCTCGTACCTCTGTTTCAAAAAGAGTCTAAGTGCAAAATCATTCTGACTTATGAAAATGAGTTTTGGGAAGCAGGGATGGCGCAGTGGTGAGAGCGCTCGCCTCCCACCAATATGGCCGGGTTCGATTCCCGGACCCGGCGTCATGTGGGTCGAGTTTGTTGTTGGTTCTCGTCCCTGCTCCGAGGGTTTTTCTCCGGGTTCTCCGGTTTACCTCTCTCCAGAAAAATCAACACTTCTAAATTCAAATTCGATCTGGAAACAGTGGATAAAGAGCCACTTCGTGGAAATGCCACTGCAAATTCCCATTTATTTATTTATTTATTTATTTATTTATTATTTATTTATATTTATTTATTTATGATTTGTATGAAAATGAACCTGCAGGCAGAACACATTTTCATTGTGAATGGCTATGCAGTTGTTAATTTGATACAGAGGCAAAAGGCAATTCGGAAGTGGCCTATTAGGTTCAGCCATGTACTAAGAATGTCCCAGAAAACCTTCCGCTTAAAGGAGAACATTACTCCAAAAAACATATTTTCATATTTTTTGCAAGTGCTGATAAAAACCTTTCACTAAGTTTAGTCACTCACCAAAGTTTAAGCCTCCTCCTTATGAATTTCATATCCAAAGAAGTCCAAAATTTGACATTGTTGCCTTGTCCATTTTGAAATAGCAAATGGTAAACGCCATAGTGTGTACTATTGAGTTATGGATGCATGCAGGAGGTTTCTAAGCACTCAAGAAGCCTAAGAGCTGCACGAGGTGATAGCCGAGTGCGACTCTAGCTTCTTGAGTGCTTAGCAAACCTCCCAAGTGCATCCATAACTCAATAGTGCATGCTATGGCGTTTACCTTTTGTTTTATAACATGACATTGAGACATTGGAACAACAGAAGTCTTTTTATTGAGCTTCATCACAAAGCATGCGCTTTGCTTTAGTTATTGAGTATGTTAGCAGCATACACCCATGGGCAAATAGTAGATGCTGAATTAACCAATCAGAGCGTGCACTTTGCTTTAGTTATGTTATAACAGTACTTAGCAGCCTGGCTATATTTTTGTGACATAATTCCGTCCAAGTGATTTTGTCCCAATGGCTTCTGACAAGCCTTTTAAGTACTACTCTGGGTTATGGCTGCTCTTGAGCCATATTAATTTGAGCCAAACATGCTCCAAACTCGAAAAATGATAACAGTGGAGATAGTGAAGTGGATTATCACTTCAAAGAAAGTACATCAATTTTTGCCGACATTGCGAAGGATGCTAAGTCAGTTGCTGTTTCTCCTTCCTGCCTATTTTGAGTCAGATGAAATAACTTCGCATAAGCATGGCCTGGCTGTCTAGTAAGAGTTTCAAAATGGAAGCCTCCAAAGTCGCTTTTTTGAGGCGCACCTACATGTAAGAGACTGAAACTTCAGTGAGTGCAAAAGCTGTCTGCGGGTGATTTACTGGAGTTTTGGAATCTGCCATTATATGACTGTATATTATAAATTAAAGTCATCGAGAATATGATGAATTAAACTTTAAGTGTTTTCCTTCTTTGCTATGTTATCTCTACAGGTTCAGTTGCAAGCTATGTATACTCCGGATATGGGGATGATATTTATGATTCCCTCTTTAATTGTGGTATGTATTCCATCCAACAAAGCTCTGATAGGCCAGTTCCTAGTTGGCTTTTGTCTCTGTGCTAAAACAAATCTTTGTGAGAAATTATTCACATGGAAATGTGTTCCACCAACACACCATTTGAAAAGGTTTTGCACAAAGAGACACACAAGGTAATTCAGAAATGACTTATTTTGTATGTTTATTGTCACAGTACCTTTCCATCTTCTTGATATAAGCTCACCCATGTATATACTACCCATTCCAACTAATACCACATGAAAAGAGTAGAATCTGAGTTGATTAATTTTTCATTTGCAGGGTGGTGTTGGTGTCTTAGTGTATTTGTTTCTTAACTCTCCCTCAGAAGTTGCAGGCACTTCACAATCTACTGCAGGTAATCGCTTAAATTTTAAATTAATGATTCTTAATTTAATATAATAGCAATTAGCTCAGGTGTTCTACAGATGTTTTATCGATAAAAAGACTAAGGCAGAGAGACATTTTGAAGGCAACAAAATGTAAAATTGTTGAAACTACAGAAATCTTATAGTCATTTATATCATAGACCCTTTGCATAAATGGCGCCTAAATTTGAATAACAATACTTGATACATCCTTAGCCTCACATTCATGTGAAATTTCCTTTGTCTTGAAACATGAATGTGAGGCTAAGGATGTACCAAGTATTGTTATTCAAATTAAGCCGCCATTTATGCAAAGGGTCAATACTCTTGAAGAAATTTGTACAAATAATCAAGCGGATATTTTAACAGCACTAAACCTGTCCATTATTTAGTTTTTTCTGCAATTGTAACTTAAACTGCAACAAGTTTAAGCCAAGGAAACTGTACACACACATCTACTTACTCAATACTCTTGGACTAAAATTACTTTACAGTTGTTTTTTTAATACTGTCTGAAAAACTGAGTTGACAAATGTATCAGAGTTTTTCACTGGGGACATGGAAAAGTGTTTGTTGTCAGTATTAACAAGTGTCTGTAATAAGCCAGTTAATTTTATAGACGAATATGAGTTTTTCGCTGGGACAAAGGGAATTATCTGCAATACTGGGGTGCCCATATTAATTGGGTGTTTGTATTTATTTTTTAGTGGGTGTCCGTAGAGTGGGGTTTCTCTGTATTCTAAGATTTAGTTTCTTTTTATCAATAGAAACAGTTGACACCTCTGCTAAAACAGCAACAACAACTACAGCCACACAGAACCAGCTAACCTACCGACAACTTTGGAGTTTGAAGTAAACAATTGTTTTCATTTATTTAGTACACATGTATATACGGATGTCTGATTTAAAAGCAGCCTTTTATTCATCATGTGACTCAGTTTTTGTCTGTAATGATTTGGGTTTGCAGTTCAGTTGATCCCCATAAATTTAAAAAATGAGCTTTATAACAAGCGGACTTGGCCTCGGAATGTCTAAAATCCCATTTCTGGGGTCCTCAAAATTTTTTAAAATGTTCCAGTGGAGGATGCTGCCCTCCCCTCCCTCCTTCCTTACTGGGGACCACTTCTCTCAAATTCTATATCTCCCAGAAATGTGTCAATTAAACTTAATTTGCTACATTTTAGCAGTCGCCCTTATGATGTTCAGCAATGTTCAGGTGGGCATGACCTTTGTAATCTTGCCCTAATCGCTATTATTTTTTTTTATTACATTAGAATGGTTCCCGAGCTCTGCTGGGCAAGCTGCTGTGTGAAGTTAGTGCGATACTGTATGTACATGTGGCTGCCAATGTACCTTTACCAAGCGGTGAGCAAAACATTTCTTTATTGCAGAAAGCTGTTTTGGGAGACAGTGGGCGCTTACCGTTCGACCGAAAAAACGTCGCAAAACATGGGGTTTAATGAGTCGTACAATGGTTCTGCACGCGTTATCAATCTTTGTACATTTCCCAGCCAACCTATGCAAAACAAGCAAGTACACCACGGGGGCATTATTTTTATAAAACGCTTTCTTCACGAATTTAGCTGTAGCTAGTATTTATCGACATAAAAGTAGAAAGGTTCTAAAGTGTTTCTTTTATCGATTGCGCGTCGCTGTCATCCTTGCGTGATATGTCCAACTCGCTGTGATCGCGGCCAAAAGAACTACCAAGCGCTAAGAAGAAAATTGGAAATTTGCATAAATTCCTAAAAAGAGGACAACCTCGTGAGGTATACCCAAATTTTCGAAATCTCTTTCCTGGAAATTTTCGTTCCATTTGACTTTCATCCTGGAATTTTCGGTTGAATGGTTCGCTTTTCGGAAATTCAACAATTTCCGGATTTTCTGGAACTCTTCCCAGAAAAATTTCCGTACCATTTGTCCGCGTTTCGAAAATTTCGAAATTTTGGGTCAAATGGCAAGCGCCCAGTGTTTGACGACATTTCTACCCATGTAGTGTAACCGCATTCGAGGGGGTTCGTGTAGGGGTATTATCGTGACGTGTGATTAGCTGATTTTATTTCCCGTGAAACGTGAATTTAGGAAGTTATTCTTCGTGACTTGTGATTTTAGCCCTCTATATTACGTGATTTTGAGACTAAAGTCCTCCGAATGGTTAGAGTCGTCTATTTAGAGTGACCTAGACATGTGACTTGCAATACTCAGCCGTTCGCGATTTTGCTTTCTTCAAACATTGTTTCTAGTGTAAGAACAGGTTATCAAAAAGACTATCGTACTTGCTTATTTTCGTGACTCTGGAAAACGAAATTTTTATATCCGTGATCCGTGATCTTTTATTTTTTTCTGTTCGCAAGCCATGTTATAAACTCTCCCCCCCCCCCCCCCCCCCCTGTACGATCCTCTTCGAGGTGTTTAGAAAAGAAATGACATTTAAAGGGGCTCAGTCACGGTATTTTGAGTTCTTTTGAGCATCGACAAAATTACCGTTAAATTGAAGGACACCTGAAAATAATACTTTATAAAGATAGAAAAACATCAAAGAGATAATAATAAACCATAAAGGAACAAGGATGGTTAAGGATGGAGAAGATTGACACGGATTGCAAACAACGAAATTGAAAAATTTTGGTTAAATTTTTCAAACCGTTTAACCGTGAAGCAGCTCCTTTAATAAAACACTCCTGTGAGACTAGCACTAAAGACGGACATACTAACAATAGACTAACAATAGACAGTTCAAAACTGACTAGAACCGACCAATGACTGCTGACAAACTTTACATCAGTCTAACAGCCAATACCATCATGGTTAAACTGACCAATTACTTTCAACGGACCAGACTCATAACACCACTGACTGACTCTGAAGATGACTTTCGCTCAGGTTTTCGAAGCGTCCGTCAGTCACCAGCAACAGTTGTTTTTAGAACCACCTCAACCAGACGATCACACTATATGATCTACTGATACTCCTGCATTCAAACCATTTACGATGCAGAGTTAAGTGTTTCCTCAATCAAACTAAATGGAGAGATACAATTTTAAAAACTTGCACGAAATTTACATCATCAGATATATTCATACTAAAAAACCTGTCACAGTAGTGATTTACAGTAGTGAATGAATTAGTATTGAGTTTTATGAGATAGCTGATTGTTTGTTACATACAACTTTAGTTTTCAAAATCTGCTGGTATGAGAGACTACAAATTAGTAATTTATTAATTCCTTTGTTTCGAATTGCAGCTTAACTATACTAAGGTCCAGGCAGGTTATTTGTCAACGGTATTTGAAATTGGAGGAGTCCTGGGGACAGCTTTGTTAGGCTTCTTTGTAAAAAGGTATTAAGAATTGTACCAAATAAACTCTGGGCCTCTAAGGCCCCGACGCTGATTTCCCTATTAAACGGTCGATGCCATCATTGGTAACCACGCCTTTCAGAATGAACGATGCCATATATCCTTTAGTTTAGGCCTGGACAAGGTAGAAACTGGTATAATTTGTTGATGGAGTAAAATGCACTCACCAAATGCTTTATTGTTCATATTCACACTGGTTTGCTTGCGGTTAGCTCTTATTTGATGTTTGGGGCAACTTTATTATTAATGTTTAAGAATATCACGTTTTATAATTAAATTTTGGGGAGATTTGGCGGATCAACCTGGTAGTGTAATGGTTTAAGAGGGATGTTAGGAAACAGAGGTTCCGGGTTCGACACTAGGTGGTTACTTGCCAATTTTCCTTTTTCTTTAATTTAGTAGAGAAAAATTCGTTTACAGTTAGAAAAAAATTCTAAGTGTCGCGAAAATGGCATCGACCGTTTACGAAAGGGAAATGCGTGGCCCTGACCCCTTTAAATTAGAGAAACTTAAAAACCCAGCTTTTTTTCTGCCGTCCGCACTAATCCAGACCAAAAACTGAGCTTTTCGGAAACGCTCTTCAAACCGGAGGAATTTAAAAACGCGTCTTTGCGTTTTAGCGCAAAAAAACGTTTGGAAAACGGAGCTGTCCAAAAACACTGAATGACTTTACGATAATAAAATGTCATTTTCCTCTCTGGATTTTCCTGGTGATTGTTGCGTTTTCAATGTTCTCCGGCTTAGTGTGGGCGGAAAAACATATGCGTTTTCCGGCGTAGTGTGGACTATGCGTAAAGAAATCTACTTTACAAGTATAACCACCTCTCTTCACTGACTAGATTCTTTTTTTCGACTTATTCTAAACTTCATTCTCTTTCAGATTTCTTCAAGGCAGAGCTATATATGGTGTTACCCTGGCTTTGTTTGGCAGTACTCTATTCATGGCTTTGTTTCAATACACGGGTCACATGGGGCTCGTAGTCAATGCACTCTTCATGTTCATGGCTGGAGCCTGTAACTGTGGTGTTGATCCGTACTTGACAGGATCAATCCCTGCTGAGATTGGAGAGAGAGAGAATGCACAGGCGGCTGCTTCAGGCCTTGTGAACGGTCAGTAGGCTTTCTCCCCCCCCCCCCCCCCCCCCCATGCAGGGGTACCTTCTGTATGGCACAGACAGCGGGTGTTTGTTGTAGCTTTTAGTGATTGACATTGGTGTTTTAGGCCAGCTGGGACGTTCGTTTTGTTTTAGCATGCGTAGCAGCCTCTCGAGTAATCGCGAGGTCAAACAGTGCGGCACGCGCCACAAAGTGGAACGAGCTCTTTCCTGTGCCGTGTGCGTCTTCTCGCTCTGATGCTCACTTCTTATTACTCGAGTCGGCTAGTTTTGTTTCCATTTAGTACAGCTGCTGTGGATGACGACATTATGGTACTATTACACCATTTGAGACTTAAACTGCTTATCAGTCATCGATATAACCTGTCATCATACCCGTCTCCATATATCCAGACCCGGGGAAGGGCGTTGGAGGTAACCTTAAACAAGATCTTGGCACCTAGAAGATGTCCAGACTGAATTTTCGATACATTATGCTCTTGAACGTTAGAGCAATCAACTTTCTTATAATAGAGTTGGCTCCCGCACTATTAACGCTCTTGTATTTTTGTGGTTGTTAGGCTTTGGCGGATTAGGTCCCATAATTGAAGGTCCCATCGTAGGGTGGATCGCTGACGCGTACGGCTGGGCAGGGCCCTTTTACCTGATGGTGGGCATGTCACTTCTGGGGTCTGTGACTATGCTGAGAGCCTACAGGATCGACCAGTCCATAAAACAGGCCCAGTTCATGGGCACAATAACATCACAAACTGCGTGATACTTTTTTGAAGCGGGAACAATGGAATATCATCAGTTGAAGACTGATCATTGTACAAAAGAAATATTCACAGACTGGAATACGCTGGGTTTCAAATTGCCTGTAAAGGGAAACTCTGGGCTTATAGAACTGAGTTGAAAACAAGTGACAATCAGTAAAGATCTGTCCATAGAAAACAGGTGGCATAGGTAGAAACATAGCTGTTTCTGTAGACTTAATATGTTTTCGTATTTACTTATGTTTTTTCTTATTATTTAACTGTAGTTTTTAGTGTGTATTTTCTTTTTTCTTTTACTGATTATCCTGGCCCGCCTCGATGAGCACTGTTACCTGCGGAGCCAGGGGATTAAGAACAATTGTAAAATAATAAAATGTTGTTGTTAATGATTATTTTAATCGGCTGTGATTGTTTGTTGTCCTGGTTACTACAGTTTTTCCCGCGCTTTTTCTGGCCAGTGAAAACGCTTTTCAGATCGCTCAAGAAAAGCGCGCTGAAAAAGACCTCTGGTACTCAGGCTACTAAAGGTTTCTTCGACGCGCTTCGTCGACTGGTTGGCCGAGCGACCACCAGGGCTGAAAAGTGTGGGAAAAAGCCTCTGACATCCGGGAGAGGATATGTTAACCTTGGTTGTAATGAAGTCCTTTCTTGTGTCAACGAGTCTGAAATAGTGCATTTTTTGTTGTCGTGGTTCAGGGTCGTGAAGTTTACGAGCGAAAGAAGTTATTCTCTAATTCATAGAAGGAGACTTGAGATTTTTTCAGAAGGTGCTACATGAAGACAACAATTTAAATGTTTCGGCGTATGATGGACAAGTTAAACCATAGTTATAGTTAAACGCCATCCAGCGAATAAATCACTCGTATTCGGTGGATAATTGTTATTTATTCGGTGATATTGTGCTCACCATTTGACCAAACAGGATTTGGTCTATATTACAGCTGGGCTTGAGTTTCGCCACTCACTAGAGTCCAGTCTACGTCCCTCCACGAGAAAGAGCTCGGAAGGGAGAGGAGCGCGGTTAACTTTCTCGCACAGTGGTTGGCAGTCGAGCCACTATACTTTCGCAATACTATAATTTTTTTCCGTATTTACATCACCTCATCTGAACATGACGGGGACGGGTGGGGATTTTTACAATTTCAGACAGTTATACGCGTCTCGAGTTTGCGTAACTTTCGAGAGCAATCCCAACCCTCCGAGTGTTAAGACGAGACTCTGTAAACACTGAAACAGTACTCTATTGCTTTTATGAAATATTTCTCAAAAGTACGCTCGAATCTAAAGCGCGTCACAACCGTTTTTACAGACTTCTATGAAACACACCTATTGACCAATGAGTGTGCGTGTTTGTGGTGTGTAGCCGACAGTTAGTCAATACTCGGGCGGGGTGTAGAATTACTTTTATAATGCTTAAAGGACCCTAGTTAGCCTCCGCCATTTTCGATGACATCGAAATTATTGATATAGCATGGTGAACTGAATTCTTATTGTTTTACTGTAAGCTGTGTTCCTGAAAGTATGTTTAATTATCTTGAGTAGTTTCACAGTGATTTTTCTTCGTTTCGACAGGCTCCAAATCAAATATAAAAGCCAAATTCTCACATGTGAACAAAAACAAAGGCTGACTAGGGCCCTTTAAGGCCTTTGTTATATTTATGATCTTACGTCAACTGCTGAAGCATGGTCAATGAACACGGTGCTGTCTAAACATTCTTCCGCTCTAGTTATCGCAGCTTTTGCATGCAAAATTGAGAGACTCCAGCAAGTTCAATAATGTTAGTTCACGTCTCTGTATTGCGTGCGTTCATAATAGCAGTTCCATATTGTAGCTTGGCGGGTTTGTTGCATCTCGACCATTTTCGGCTCCTGAGCTGCTCAACATGCTCTCCATTTGTAGGCCACGTGACCAAAAGAAACTGGAGGCTCTGGGAACGAGAAGGCCTTACTATTTATAACACACTGAAAATTTACGACAACTTTTTGTTCTCAAGTAAGCAAAAGTTAACGACAAAATCTTAGAGTAAACATGATTTTAATGTCACAAGAAGTGTCTTAGCACACAACAGCATCGCTCATTTTATGCTGTCAAGTATTGACAATTGTATCTTCATTAAAAGGTAGTAAAATATTTTCAATAAACGGTTCCTTGAAAATTTATGGAACTGATATACTTAAGATGCCAGTGGCGACGATGCAACAAGAATGAAAGTAAAACTTGAGTTTTGATCTTGAATAAAGCATGCAGAACCCGCTCGAGGTTGTCTTAATTACATGCAAGCTGAGAAATGGACACGATTAATCACATCATTACTGCCGTAAGTGGGCTAGATTTCAACCTCTCTCGATTCCGCTCGACATTCCTGCGCGCTCGGCCGATTTTGAAGTTACTCGCCCGATTACTCTTTGAATTGAACTCCACTCAGTCCTATTACCATTATTCATTACTGCCGTAAGTGGGCACGCGATTTCCATTTTTACGATAACAGCAGAAATTCTCGTGTGCTCATTGGCTAATTTTTATCGTCAATAAGCGGACAGACACATGAATTATAATTTATGCAATGCGGCAACGAGCGGGAGCGGACAAATTCAAGCTTGGATTGCTACTTTTATCTCCCGCAGAGTTGCACCATACTTCTCAAGGATAAGACCATGGCGATTGAAGAATTTATTGAATGATTTCTGAAGTAGATTGGTTTCAAAGCCTTGTTGTCTGAGACGTAGTGAAAGCCCGCGGAGTCTATTTATGAAGTCAACTTTGGACGCGCAAATTCTAGCATATCTCACCAGTTGAGATATGTAAACACCGTAAGCTGGATTGGTGGGAATGTTGCTGTCCATATGAGGAAAGTTGACTATCCGGAATGTAAAGTCATCCCTCTTATCGTAGATGCTGATACGGAAAGGTGTGTTTACGTCACCCGTCTTGATGTTCGAGACGAGATAACACACTTCAGTATAGATGATATGGAAGTGTCCTTAAGGACGTTCGCGCCCAAAAACTTCCCACGCACAGATTTTTTTTAAACTTCGTCCGCAGGTAGAAAATGATAAGTTAAGATTAAAAACGTAAAAAAAATCGGGGGTCACCGAACTCGTTTTGAAGATAAGGCGTATCACAGACCATAGCATTTCTAGGATTTCCAGTCATTTGAGGCGATTTTGCTCAGATTCATTACTATCGGCATATAGTTAATTTGAAGAATCATATCTAAGTTATGTGTGTTTAACACAGCACATATAGGCCTATGTGATAGATCTTTGCTACATATGTCATTAAATCAGCTAGAATTAGCCTTAAAAAATACAACTTCTTAGTTACGCACACCTGCATCCACGTACAAATTCGACCCTATTTGAATAGCATATGAGAAATAATTAAAGCTTCCCACGTACAGATTTTTTTTGGTTTTTAGTATAATGAAAAGAACCAGAAAAGGAAGTGATCTGCCGGAAAAAAATTGGGGGTCACCGAGCATCCAACAAAAATATTCGCACACAAAGTTAGCGCAAAGGTCATCAGCTCTATATTTTGTTGAGTTTTCGACTCGGTGGGCGCGCTTGAAAATGACGTGGCACGCTCGTGACCAATGAATAGCGTGCGCACTAGAGATGCGCAGTAGCAATGGGCGCGAACGTCCTTAATTTGCAATTCCGACGGGTAAATTGCGCTGATGTAATTTCCAAAGTCCACATTGTTAATACTGAATAAATCGTCGATGTACCGAAAGGTGTCGCTGAACTGGATGGCTTTTGTAATGTCCTGTTTCATTGTTTTGACCATGAAATCATATACTCAAAGGTATGAAGGAAGAAATCGGCCAACAAAGGTGCACTATTGGTGCCCATTGGTATACCTGCCGGAAAACATGACGGCCGAAAGAGCTGTAATGTGGTTAAAAAAGTGACTTATTTCGGGGAATTTAGCTATCTTAGCAGTTCGTGTATAAGAAAAGTATTAATTTAATCTTTTTGAGTTCCTCGGGAGATAAATTTACGCTTTTGCAGTAAAACCCAGTGACAGATGTTTCTGTTGGTTTCCGGCCGCCATGGTGTTCATCTAGATGGTCACCAGCATGGTGTCTCCATTCAAATCTAGTTAAATTTGGGTAAAAAATTTCTCCGCATATCTTGCTTAAGAAAAATTGCTGTGACCTGAATCTTGGTGAGAGCCTTTGCGATATTTACCCTCTTTCTTTTCCCAGATTCCGGACTTTACCTATTGAACAGTTTTGATTTTTATTTTGATATGGCGCGACACTGAAAACCAGCAATATATCTAGCGCTTTATACTCAGTAAAACATCACCGTTTATTCTAATCACACAACAAATCAAGAAAGACAATATTTATTTTGCATCTAATTATTTTTTCAAACACATCTTGTGAGCATAGTATACATTCGTGCAACCTTAATTCTTGGATAGTTTCACACAGCGTCAAGATTGTTGAAATGAGGAGGTGGTTTTTGTATCTTGGGAGAAGACATCTTCGATTCATAGCTACAGTTGCCGCCCTTGCTTCCTTTCTTTCCCTAACAGCGTGGATTATAAAAACTGAAACAAGCTTCAGCAGGCAAGCCGAAGGAAAAGAGCCAAGGAGGTTACAAAATTCGACTGACCGCGTAAGTTACTCGGGTAAATTGCTTGTATTGATTGCAGGGTCTATGTGAACAGTTTTAACTTTTTGAAACTCTTATAACTATGAATTTCGTGACTCAAATATACTGGTTTC
Organism: Platygyra sinensis; assembly: GCA_019787425.1. Classification (NCBI taxonomy): domain Eukaryota; kingdom Metazoa; phylum Cnidaria; class Anthozoa; order Scleractinia; family Merulinidae; genus Platygyra; species Platygyra sinensis. Next base: position 53,340 of record JAHPZR010010008.1, read on the forward strand.
TATCGTTAGTTATACTTTGATATTTTGATTTCATTCACAAAATATGCTCTAACAACATACGTACTCTTCAAATTAACTGGGCCTTTAAACTTGGATCCGATCTCGAGGTTCGAATTTTGATTCACTTAGGATAATATACATTTGAAAAACTTCCAGACACAAAAATTTTCCTTTTAGAGGCTAAAGACAGAAGGCTAGAATTAACAAAAGGAGGAAAGGAAAATCATGATATTAGAATGATCTTACAAACCCTGATTCTTATATGCTAATTAAATCCTTGAATGCTATTGTACTTGAACCGATTTGGAACGGCTGGGCTATGCGCACCAAGCAAAATAGGCTCAAACATGAACTATATTTTAGTGTTCAAAATGAACTTTAAATCAACAGTTCAGTTAAATATAGCTGAGAACTGCCCGACTAGAATAAATATGGAGCAGAAACATAGTTTCTTTCTTCCTTATTTCTTGGACTTGTCTGAATAGGTATTCACTTTTGTGAGCAAGTCGTTCACATTTTTAGTGGGCCTTCATGGTGTCCATGGTTTTCTGACACATTTTTTGATGGGCAAGGTGAGCTTCTTTTGCGTGATCAATCTTTCGCTTCTTCTTCTCTTGTCTGCCAGTCTCTTTTTCTGAACTATCCAGTGATGAAGCGACCAATCCTTTTAACAGCTTCCGCTTTTCGTTAACTTGGAGTCATCAGCGTGGTATTCTTTGTTGCCCAGCTATCAAGGCAGGTGTTTCGTCCATAGACCCGTCGACGTTGTTGGCTGGGTGGCAGGTTGGGTCGATCGCAGAGCATTTCTTAATTATGTTGCGCATTCTCCCCGTCAAGCGATCTGTTGATTGCTCCAGGTACATCCTTACAACGTGGTCAGGCAATCCCGCATCAATGACCCTTTGCTTGGCAAAAGAGCAACACCTCCTTCCATGTCCTTGCCTTGGCAAAGGTTATAATTAATATTCCACAATGAAGCGTTTTTCATTTTGTCCGATGGAAACGCGTTTCCTCTGAGCACCTCACGGTTTGATGAATCAAGCGAAAGGAAGAAAGGCTTTTAGAAAATTGGTTCTGGGAGGAAATGGGAACACTTATTTAGTTTCCAGTCGTCCATTTGTCGCAATACTTGTAAACAATACCAGCTAAAACATTTAATTTAGTTGCCCTGCTGGCTTTTTTCCCTTCTTTCATTTCTTCCCTTTTTACCCAAAATAAGCGGGGCCGGGCCTCTCGGGCACCTCCCCTAGATCCGCCTTGGATATAAGAAACCGGGTTTGTAAAATCACTGTATTAATTAACTTCAAGAATATTGAACGGGCGGCCAAAATAAGAGAGAAATTATTAAAATAAAAAGATAGTTGCCTCAGTTTCCTTTACATGAAATGCGAATGCCGGAAAGGCTAGGTCGGTTGTGGAACATTAGTCGTTATATATTTTAGAGTCAAGGTATATATATGATATAATGAGAATTATGGATTGACAAGCACTTGACTTTTACGGAAACTTTAGCGCAATTCAAGTGAGTGTGATCGCATTTTTATGAGTCAAAGTGTATGGTTAATTTTTCCTTGTTTGTATTTTAGTTCTTGAAGATTATGTACCTGAAGCCGGGGTTGTCAATTTTTAACTATCCTAAAAACACAGGCAGCCCCAGCTTATAAGCTGTGATTGAGGTCAAGGCAAAATTATAGGCCGACTTTGTATATAGAAATTTTTACGATCTGTTTTAGGAGGTAGAAACACTAGAAAACTGGTGATAAAAATGGCTTATCCTACTTCCATATAGTGTATTGATCGTTGTTTGTTCGCGCCTTCTGCTGATTTCAGTGAAGCAGTTTTTAGCCGTAGTAAGCGCTTTCAAGGTTTTCTTAATTAAAGTCCTTGAATAGGAAACTGTTGTAAGTTATCATTTGTAATACCGTTAGTTTGTCAGTGGTCTCTAGTCATGATTGTTGTCAATTTTAGTTTCTTTAGTTCTCTTGTTGCCTTTAGTTGTACCAAATTGTATATGTAAACATGGCCCACCAATATTAGCTTAGCTACTCGCGGGCATGCTGTAATTTTACTTTTACTCTGATGAGTGTGGGAGAGTGGGAGGTGCGGTGGCCTCATGGTTAGTGCGCTTGACTCCGGAGCGAGCGGTCCGGGTTCGAGCCCTGGCTGGGGACATTGTGTTGTGTTCTTGGGCAAGACACTTTACTCTCACAGTGCCTCTCTCCACCCAGGGGTATAAATGGGTACCGGTGAATTTAATGCTGGGAGTACTGAACCATGCGAGGGGTGAGTAGAAATACTCGTAGTCGCATCATCTACGAACGGGATAAGCTCTGGCCTGGTGGGCCACAATTGGCTCGTATGCAGGCCTTACCTTTTTACCTTGCTCTGAAGAGTGAAGTCATTCTTTGACCATTCGAAACAGCGTTGTAGCAATTAAACGGAATGAATTGAAATCCTGCTACCATTAACTAAATGTATACGTATCATGTAAAATAAATTAGTTCGAGGTTAAAACCATTTTTGCTTTGTTTTATTATTCCAGTCAGTTCCAGATGAGCTCTACCGAGGGGTGAATTTCAAGCAAGAAATTAGAAGCAATCTGATGAAAGAATTTTGTGATAAACGAGCGAGGGACTCCAGTGCTAAACACATAGATTTCTCAAGGTTTATTGTCTCGGAGAAATATAAACTTGTCTTCTGTCCTCTGCCGAAAGTATCTTGTACAGTTTGGAAAAACCTTCTGGCAGATTTAGAGGGAGTGCACATTGAAAAAGATGTTCACCACGAAATCAGGAATAAACTTAACTCTCTACAGCAGTATTCTGAGAAGGAGCGGAGAAATATCCTGAAGACTTATACAAAGTTTATGTTTGTTAGGGAACCATTTGAGCGGTTATTGTCTGCATACAGAGACTGTTTTGAGGGATGGTACAAACGAGGTGATGCTTTCTGGAAGCGTTATCGCCAAAGAGTCCGAGAATATTTGGTCAAAAATGGCGGTCTTAGTATTGCCGTAGATGTTGATAACACAACGTTTGAAGAGTTCGCCACTTACGTGGTTCTAACGTGGAGAAACGGAGAAAAGCTTCAAATACATTGGTGTCAAATGCATGATTCTTGTCACCCATGTCAGATCAAATTCGATTATGTTGGCCATTACGAGTCGCTCTCAGAGGACGCGGAGCTTTTTTTAAGGAAGGCCAATTTACAGGAGAAGGTGCAATTTCCACAATGGCGACCGACAAGCACAAATTCTTTAATGCACAAGTATTATTCTAATTTAACGTTGCTTAGGATAGCACAACTCCAAAATATTTACAATGATGACATGGAAATGTTTGGGTACACATACCCAGGGCCGTTACAGCCAGTAATTAACAAGTTAATTAATCATAAATCATGATCATTATTATAATAATTATATATGTCTGGATATGTGAAAACGGTGTTCGTGAAAATTTCACCCCCACGGCTTTCAGCCGCGATTTCGGTCTAAGCGTTTTGTTCCCGCCAAAAAAGAATATCAGCCTTTTTCTTCATGCACTCTCTTTTCCTCCTTAATATACTCTTTTCCTTCAGTTTTCCATCACTTAAAGTCGGTGATTTTCATTGTTTCAAAAATCGTAAAATTCAGGTCTTTGGCTCACTTGGTGCAAAAGAACGAAATTTTCATTAACACCGTTTTCATAGGTTTAGTCATGTATGAATTGAGACCAAATCATAATGGACTGTTATGTCTCAAAGTTTTGTGCATTGTATTAATTTTTTAACGCGGCCATGAAGATTATATATAACGAGCTTCGTTACTTTGGGATTCGTTCGCAATCCACCGTAAGGAAAAAGATGGCGACTGGTACATTTACCTATAATTCTTTGCGCACGAAAACTCTAAAAGAGCGTAACACAAAGAAAAATTGTAAGTCATTCAAACTCGACCAGAGCAATGCTTTAGGATAGGAACGACTGCCATTAACCATATCTTTCAATATGCGCAGTGGGCTTAGTTTGGTTCGCAAGGTATTGTGGTAAAATGTACAGCCGCCATCTTTTTTCCTTACGGTGGATTATAAAGTTTGTTATCGCTACTTTTGGGTGTTTTAACTTTAACTGATGTTGCGTTTTTGTTTTTGATAAAAATTCAAATTAACAAATTAACCTTTG
>JAHPZR010010008.1:62500-69764 GCA_019787425.1 Platygyra sinensis
TTTTCGCTCCATAGAAATCGCTCAAAGTTGACAAGAATAATAACCACACTTGAGCTAAAAGAACTTTTACCTCGATTTATTTATGTTATGCTTTTCAAATCTACAAGTTAACATTTGTATCTTCACTGGATTAAGCTTAACAGCAAAACCTTGAGTCGTCTTTGCGGAAGAAGTCCTTCCAAACAGATTCGTAAGCTCATATACAAGCTTACCGTGCTGCTGCTGCTCTTCATTTACTTCACATCCATCGCCGCGAAAATCACCACATGGCGACACCAAGCGAGTTTAGTCGACAGAGAACTTCATCAATATGCTATATCCGAGCTGTGTTACATTTAAACGTGAAAAATATCCCACGAAAAAGTCAAAGGCTAAGACCAAAACATTCTAGAATACGTTTCCAGGCTCGATTTCAGGCGTTTTGTGAGCCCGCGTTCTTTGCCCGACGCCGGCCAACCCGAGAAAAATCCCGTAACCTTCGCATGGAATCCGGGCTGTTTCCGGGGGCTTTGAGAAACCCTTTCCGGGACCCGAGAAAATTACCCGAAAAGAGCCCCGAAAAGCTTTCGGCCCTGAGAAGTTTTCGGGTCTTTTGAGAAACGCACGCCAGGGCCTCAACTAACGGGGTGTTTTCGCGATTCATGAATGGCCTTATTCTTTTCCCGTGAAATGAGAAAAGGGTTTTTATCTCATAAATCGTGATTTCGTTCGTAACTATAATTATCTAATTTAAACGTTTTTCAGTGAAATAAATGAATATAATTTCAATCCGTTGTAAACCGTTCTTTGGATTAGATTTCCCATATAAAAAGAACGCGGCTGCTCGTCGGAAATTTTCAAAATAAAACAACACATTATCTCCTGTAATGTGTTTTCGGTTAAAGACACCAAAAGATACACATAAGTGCCCAGGGGTAACTTTATTTATTCACGGTAAATCCTTCAGAAAAGATTATAAAATGATAAAAGATCAACTAATTATCCGTAGCTAGACTTACTTACCTAAACTAAATACTAAAAGCTGCTTTACAAGGATGCCGTATTAAAACTCTCTAAAACCGTGACGCATAGGGGCATCGAATGGCCTTTACAAGCAGGAGAACAGGGCGTTTATTTTTGTGAGCATGAATGAACGGTGAAAAAATTTGTCTTGCCTTTACATATTTAATATATATATTTTAGGCTAATTTAGGCTCAATTGCGCCCAATACAGAAGCAGTCTTGTTGCAAATGTTTTGTATGACATTCCCAGTACATATTTTGGTCAAAATGCGCACCAAGAGATTTCCTTGATGACACCTGCTTCACTGGATGGTCATTTATACTGACAGAAGGAATTTCCGGAATGTTGATATTAAGGATATTAAGTTTCTAAATTTCGATTATTGTCCAGGTTGATCACAAAAAGCGAAAGTAAGCTATGACGTTTCGAAGTCATTTTAACCACGTTATCAATGACGATACAAAATGAAAATAGCGGTCAAGATAAAATTTACAGCGTAAAAGGTGCAAGGTCTAATCAAGAGTTCGTAGGAGTTCTCCTTGCCTAAGTTCGCGAGCAAAATGTCTCATTTCTTTCGTGTTACGTGAAATGTGTTATTTTCCGTGAAATGTGAAAGGACCTTTATTTTCCGTGATACGTGATCCAGTCACTCCCCTTTACCATGCACCAACTCAACTATCACTGAAATCAAAACGACTGACATAACCACACAGGTTTCTACTTTATTCACACAGAATTTACATCGCTCAGTTTTATCATTAAGCTCTCCATATATGGATTATACAACCTTGACTTGCAATTGACAATAGTTGTTCCTTAAAATTATCTGAAACAAAAATCCACTGCAAATTTTTCCATATTTACTTCCAAAACCAGTCTTACGTAGCTGTACATTACATATACTCTGAAATGAAACTTTTACAACTAAAACCTTCAACAATTTGGACAAAACTCAAAACCGGGCATTCTATTTTATTCAACACAATTGATTTACAAGGTCTGAAGTAGACTGTCCAGTCCCCTATTTTTCCGTGAGATCGTAGATGTTGATTGTTCAGTTCGACGGGCCGCCATCTTAGTCTCTTGATGCCAACGAAACTGGGGAGAGTATAAAATCCCTATGGGTAGGGGTGGTGGGGTTAATAGCGTGGAGGTGAAAGGGCGGAAAAAATGTTTTCTCCGCCCGCGGTGCCCTCCACCACCCCTACTCACAGGCATTTTGTTTCTTCCTAGTTTCGCTCGCATAAAGAGACCAAGATGGCGGCCCATGGAACTCAACGAGCGGCATTTACGGTTTCACGGAAAAATAGGGGACTGTGAATAGTCTAAGTCCGAGGACAGGTTTTTATTTTTTTCATGTGGCTAGATTAATGTTTAAACCCTCACCTTCACCTTAACCTAGCTCATGACTAGGGGTTACATTTCTAAAGCCTCCATAACGCCTGCTTTAACGTGGTCTCCTTTGCAGACGTTTTTTTTGGGGGATGTCACGCAACGCTGCCCCCAAACCATCTTTAGGGGGAGCGTTGCGTGACATCCTTAAAAAACGGCTGCGAAGGGGACTATTGTAGCTTTGACCCAACCCAGCTAATTTCTTTAAGTTAATTAGCAAATAGAGAAAGCTTCCCATTACGTTGTTCATGTGAATTAAATCAAACAAAGTTATATAGGACTCCCTCCATTCTTACGACTACCATTACTATTTCCATTTCCCTTAGGTGGCTGTTCAACGTCGCTTGGCTGAGATTTCATCTCCTGATGTTTAACTAAAGTATAAGCAGTTGAACCTCCCAGTACCAGTGCATTGCTAACCCACCAAAGCGCTGTTTTAAACTCTTGATTGACAGTCACAGATAGGATGGTCTGCGCGCATGCTTTGGCAGTTCCGCTAACATTGTGCGTCAACGGACTTGTGACTTTGATCTGCAGACCAGTTACGTACCCAATAGCAATTCCAAAAAGCCCGCCTAAGCACATCATTCCCCAAAAATAAGCTGAAGTGAGCATGTGGAAACCATAGATGGCCGGTACTTCACCACAGATAACCATCAGCGGTAGAAATAGAAAAACTGCATTGAAATTGTTGTAGAGTTGGAGCCGCCAGATGTTGCTGTCGACGACAGGAAGGACTTTCTTGGTGTAGATAGCATTTAGTGAGACGCACAGACTCGCCAAGATACCAAACACGACACCGATATATGAGAGTTCCCCTGAATTTCCCTCCTGATCTACACCCATAAGAAAACCTGAGATGATGATGGCACAGCAGAACATTGCTTTGAAAGACGTTTTTTGGCCAAGAATTAGGAAGGTACAGATCTAAACCAGCCAAAAAAATACAAAAAAAAAAATAATAATAAATAGAGAAAATAAATAACACAGCTTTGTAATGACAGGTTTTTATTTTGCCCAGTAACATGGCCCTACAATGTTGCAACAGACTGCAACCCAAGACAGATGTTGCTGTAAAGGCAACCCTGTCCCTGAGGTTTGCTGAACTTCTTTCGGATCATGAAATGACGCTAGATGTGGTTTTCACTGGCAATGCAGTCATACACATAGTCAAGTATGAGGTGCAGAGCAACGTTGTAAAAGCAGAATACTGATTCCGCTTATCACTCTTTCCCTTATGATCTGGACTTGAAAGCAAAAGCAGAAGAATCAACCATAACAGAGCTTGATTTCAAACCTTGCGATTGGTTGGTTCTTAATCTGCTTCTGCTTCCGACCTTAATAATCTAGTTTTCACTAGATCATTAGCGATGGAGTCATATTGAATCTCAAGAAAATGGAAATGGTCTGATTCTTTCGACTCTGATTCCTCTAAGCTTGAGACTCCACATACAACTTTGATATTCACTAGGTCATAAGTGCTCTTAAGACTTTGGCTCTGACTCTGACATTAGAGAAAACCAGAGTTAACCACTGGATTGCATCTTTTTACAGTTGGCCACTGATTGTGACTCCCACTCTTCATAGCCATTTTTAGTTTGGAATTTTCGAGTTTCACTTTTTTTTTAGATTTTACCATAGCTTGACATAATTTTTTATTTATCATTTGAAGGGGTGAGTGGAATAAAGCCCTAAGTGACCTTTGGAAAATTTTGAGGCAGCTAGGATTGAAATACCTACCAACAATTTTTACAGTTAACTCTGGTTTTAGTTATTGTTTCAAAAGAACCAGCAGTTGTTACTAGTTCTTTTTGGACAATAATGAAGACAAGAGTAAACTGTAGCAAGTGCTTGTAGGTATTTCAATCCTGGCTGCCTCGACATTTTCCAAAAGTCACTTAGCGCTTTATTCCACTCACCCCTTCATTTATTCATTAATTTAACTTAATGTAAAGCACTTTTGAATATTCTTTTACAGTTTTAGCGCTATATAAATTCATTATCATTATCATTTTTCATTATCATTTTATGATTGTGTTTAAATAACACAACAGTAACTTACCACATTGAAAACTGTTGTCAGTGACCTTCCAACATTGTAAAATGAAACACCAAGGTGTTTAAGGCATAAGTTGTTGAATGTGATCATTCCAACAAACACAGCTGAGAGAGGAAGAACCTGTGTAGACAAGGAAAGAGTACAGTCTATAAGAAACATGTCCACTGGTGATTGAAGTTGATTACGTCATAGAATATCATTGATTGAAATGTTCTGGGGGCATAGTGGCTTCATGGTTAGTGTACTTGACTTCAGATCAAGCAGTTCGGGTTCGAGCCCAGGCCAGGAACACTGCATTGCTGCATTGTGTTCTTGGGTAAGACACCTTTCTCTCACAGTGCTTCTCTCCACCAAGGTGCCCAAATGGCTACTACCGAATTTATGCCTAGGGTAACCCTGCAATGGACTAGCATCATATCCAGAGAGGAGTAAACATATACCTAGTTGTTTTGTGCTACAGAAGCCAGGATGAGCTCAGGCCTCATGGCCGCATGGCTTGCATGCAGACAAGTGTATGCAGACATTGTAATGGAAAAAAAAGCTTGTAGATTGCGAGCAGTCTCGCTTTTCCTCAACAATCTGTGGGGAAGAACACAAAACAAGTAAGCTTGTGAGCGTGACGTGCTAGCGATGGCATGAGCCGCTAGTAGCATGGGCGTTGGAACTACTAGCAGTTCATGGCATTGCCTTCAAGGTCACAGGTGTCTTCCCCGCTTGTTGGACGCTTTTCCCCACAGTTTTTGAGGAAAAGAGACTGCTCGTTGTCTAATATGCTTGAAAGTTATGTAAATAAAATACTTATATTTCCGTTAGGTTAAGACTCACATTGACTTACACTAAATCAGTGAATCCTGAAAGAGAACCATTCCACTATTCCTTATCTGGTTAAACAGCTATTTGCTTCTTTATTCACAGTATTTTTTTGTAAACGTGTGGTGAAGCCTCTGGAGTCTGGTGGCTTGTTCGCAGCTAGAAGAACACTGTATGGCTACTCTCCCCTGCCTGGGATGCTAGTCTGTGCTTGTTTATAAGGGTGACTATTGAGGACATTTTAACTATTGCAACTGTATTGCAATAGGTCACATGGATATTGCGATATTATTGTGATAGTGTAGGTACTATTGCAATAGTATTGTGATAGCTTTTCAGGAATGTCTGTATTTACTTAATGCCTTGCACTTTAAGAACTGTCAAAGAAGTAGTGGTCAATACAGGTACTGAGGAACACACTGGATGGCATGACTCTATTGGTGGTTCAAAAATCAAGACGCTAAAAAAATGCTAGGTGCAGTAGGTCTTTAGTTTCTTTTTACCTTTTTGTGACCTTGAAAATCAAATCTGGGTGGAAAAAAGGTGTCTTTATTTTCCAAAGAAGTTTAATGTTAGAGGTATAGAAACTATCAGAACTATTGATAGTTCGCTACACTATCACAATTGTTATCAATGTTTCATTTTCACCATCTATCCATCGCCATGACAGCATTACCATCGTGAGGCATCGACAGTCCAATGTAATGTTACACCCTTACCTCTTCACTCCCAAATTTCCCAGGCAACAATTTGCTGGTACTTATTTACAAAATTAGAATATTTTGTGAAGAGAGGCACTGTATTGCATGTAATTATTGTCTTTCTCACTGACCTTGGCAGGAGTCAAACCGAAACAATTTGATCTATCATTTCACTGCACCTTTCACTTTCCAAACCTTTACAAATAGGGTCACACAATTTATATAGCTATAACTTACTTCTCTCGCAACCTTCAAATCAATATTGAAAGCAGGAAACTTGTCAATCCACGGATACTTGTCTCCAAGGAAACTCAAAAGGAACAAACAGACCAGGCACACAACACACTGAAACCATGTGACAAACAGGGGTGCGTCAAGCTGAAAAATACATACAGGTATAATAGACACTTTGCATTACTCAGAAGAGTAAAAAACAACATGACATTCAAAACAAACTCTACAAAGGCATTGGCATCAAGACCATTGTATATGAAAAGGATCCTGCAAATCTATACGTATTCAAAGCATTTTACATATGGAAATACAAACCTACCCTAACTCTCGCGAGAAATGTGACAAACTAGCAGACCTTTTGTTCTAATGACTATTTCAGCATATCTTATTCTAGAGAAGACTCTTCATACTATGACACTCTATTATTAGATCATTTTATTAGTTTCTTATTCATATTTGTTTTTTTTTTTGCACCGTATTCTTATATATTTTACATACATGTACTTAATGCATCCTTACACTCTATATAACATTTTTATAAAATTACATGATGATGATGATGATGACGACGATGATGATGATGACGATGATGATGATATAAACCTTATGTGGAATATTTTTTGGATCCCTGATAATGTCATGGATCGGTAAAAGCTTGGATTTCTAAGGGCTTTTAACACCAATTTTAACGGTAATTTCAGGCCCAATTCGAATTTTCAACAGTATTGTTCCATTCAAAGTTAATTTGTGTGCATGTGTAACAAAAAGTGCTCACTGTCTGTGGGAGATAGTTATACTCTCAAAAAACAAAGGCCTGAGAGATGGCTGGCATAAATATTCAAGTTCACTGGCTTGCTCCTTTCCACTGACCCTCGCAAATTATATATGTATTTAAGTGGTACTACAACCAAAAAAACCATTATTCTTTTTTTTCTTTGGATCTCAAAACTATGTTAACTAAACACTAACTGACCCAAGTTTTAAGTTCTGATTTTTAAAAAGACACCTGTTAATTTTAACTCGTATTTTCTTACTTATTGGTCTGCCATTACTAGGAGAAAGTGA
>JAHPZR010010009.1:0-2500 GCA_019787425.1 Platygyra sinensis
AATCTTTGAAGGATCTTTAAGGATCTTCGAGGATCTTCACGAGGATCTTTGTGAGGATCTTGATCAAGATCTTTAAAGATCCTGGTCAAGATCTTTAAGGATCCTCCAGGATCTTCAAGGATCTTTCAACTTTCTTGCCAGGATCTTCAAGGATCTTGCCAAGGATCTTGAAGGATCTTGAAGGATCCTGAAGGATCTTGACAAGATCTTGACAAGATCTTTTGCAAGATCCTCAAAGATCTTACCAAGATCCTGAAGGATCTTTAAGGATCTTCAAAGTTCCTGTTAAGATCCTTAAAGAACTTTGATAGACTTTTAGTTCTTGTCAAGATCTTTAAAGACTTTACTAAGATCTTTAAAGATCTTTGCAAGAACTTAAAAGGTCTTTCAAGATCTTGACAAGTTCTTGCAAAGATCTTGACAAGATCTTTTGCAAGATCCTCAAAGATCTTACCAAGGTCCTGAAGGATCTTAAAGGATCTTCAAAGTTCCTGTTAAGATCCTTAAAGAGCTTTGATAGATTTTAGTTCTTGTCAAGATCTTTAAAGATCTTTGCAACAACTTAAAAGATCTTCCAAGATCTTCAAAGCTCTTGTTGAGATCTTTAAAGATCTTTTGCAAGATCCTCAAAGATCTCTGCAGGAACTTCAAAGATCACAGAAGATCCTTGAGGATCCTTCAAGATCTTGGCAAGAACTTTAAAGATCCTGGTAAGAATTTTAAAGATCATTAAAAATCTTATCCAGGATCTTTGAGGATCTTGATAACTAAAAGAATTTTGCAACATCACAGTAACAATTTAGCAAAGACCTTGCTAAGATCTTGAAATATTCTCAAAACTATTTGTGAAAATTGTTCAGTTCTGTTTATCAGATTCACACAAAAGTTTCCCATCACCAGATTTCAGGGGACTGGCCCTAACATTAAGTGTTTTAACAGAGGATTCCCCCCACACTGCAAACCAAAAAATGTCAAGTATTGGCTGTAAAAGTATACTTTATTTCTGTACTAATTCTTACAAAAATGTTTCTCAGTTGCGAAGCTAACATTATTTAAATTCCCTTCATATTATTTGAGGTGTTTTTCATCAAAAATACAAATCTGTCAGACTAATTAAACTACAGTAATTATATATAATATATTAATTTATTCTTATATTAAATAACTCCTTGTCAAATCATGTGTCAGTGCAATTGCATACTAAGGCCCGGTTTAAACGTTACATTTTACATGTGCCGAATCGAACTGCCAAATTAAGTGCATGTAAAATGCGACGTCTAAATCAATTAAATACAACATAATTCAATTTAAATATTCGACGGATCCAGTCGAATATACGACTGAAGTTTGACAGTTGATTTAAACGCCGTATTTTACATGTGCTGAATCGAATTCAAATTATGTTAAATAATTTATGTTGCTCAAATGGGAATTTAAAACACGTCGCTCACACTCAGCAATTTTATTCGGCAAAAAAAATGCGACGTTTAAATCAAATCAGCCGAACGTATTCATTCCAGTCGACTAAAATTAGTATTTGATTCGGCACATGTAAATTATGCGGCATTTAAACCAGGCCTAAATATTTATTTGTACAGGAATCACATCATTTTTATAATTTTCTGCCAAATTGTAAATACCTCTTGTCAATTCATAAAAAATTGTTGTATGTGGCAATAACAATAAGCTTTCTATTGACACCACACAGGTTATTTATAGGCCATTACCGAGTTCCCTTGTGCCTCTGTTTGAAAGTGAGTCTAAGTGTGAAACCATTCTTATGAAAATGACTTTGATTTGCATGAAATGAAACTGCATGCAGAACTCATTTTTATATGAAAGGTTTCTCACTTAGAGTCGTTTTGAAACAGAGGCACAAGAGATCTCTGAAATGGCCTATTGCACCACTACAATAATAATACTACATGAATCACATAGACATAAAAGAGACTTTAAAATAAACATGAAACAGGCTTAAAATAGCTTTAAAATAGACATAAAATAGGGTTAAAATAGTATTACAATAGCCTTTTAACAGGGTTTATAATAGCTATAAAATAGGGCACATGAGAGCCACATTTAGCCATTAAACAATGAGATTTATGAAATTGCAAAATTATGTGCCATATGAAATAAATATAAAGCCAGGTCAGAAGCCCAGAATTATAAAAAAACGGTGACATTAAATCAAGAAGCAAATGAAAATTTAAACAACACAAGCACCAAAAGACAATGACTCGCCAACATTAACCTCCCAATATTTTACACTTGATGAAAATCACTAAGATTTTTTGCCCAGTATCCAAGGGAAGAGCCCACACAAGATTAAAGACCAGCTGGAACATGTTGTTTCTGTTCATGATTTATTTTATTTGCTAAAATCGAAGGGTTTCTTTGTGTCATACAGAATTTTTCTTGTACTAACATCTTTGTTCAAAATTCAAAGTTTCAAGTTTCGCACTCAAGTCAAGACTACTACACTGCATTTTCCATGCAGTCC
>JAHPZR010010009.1:7500-42113 GCA_019787425.1 Platygyra sinensis
TTGTAAATATACGTACATGCTTTTTATCGTTGCAAACTTCGTACATGTAATATTAAATTAAGGGCACTAAGCTAGGAAATCACTTGTGTCCTACCTTCACCTCGTTCATTTCGCAAGGTTAAAATAGGGTAATGAGGTACACGCTAATATAAGCAGTAAATGACAGCAACACAAGCATTTTGAAAAAGCTCATAAGAAAACGCGCGTTGAAAATAGGGCGTCCACGAACAACATGAAGAAGAACTCTACTGGAAGAGATGAATAGGGTTATGACTTGTTGGGAAAGTTCCACAGGATTAGCCCAAGACAGGCCCCTTATGCCACTTTGGCATAGCGGCATCTAATGAAAAGACAGAAAAAAGCAATACTAGAATTATTAAGTAATTCAAAAACTTGCTTTTATTTGCCTGCAGTTAAAACTCGTACATTCTGTTTCTTCGAACATAGATGGTGATACCAGCTGCTCAGAATTGAGATTCTGGGCGTTTTTCAATCCAGGCCTTTATTCCAGGAACGTCACGCACTTTCTTGTAATGTTCCTGTAACTTTTGGAATTTACTGAACTGCTCAGGAACTTCCGGTTTTCCATGGCCCAGAGAGTTGTTGAAGAAGTCGAAGAACATAATGTCAGCATAGGTCAACTAAAGAAAATAAGCAAACAACCTTCGAAGTTAGACGGACGATTATTTTCCAAACCGACTGACCACTAGTAGATTTTAGTTCGTGTTCGTGTTCCGAGGGTTTTTCTCCGGGTACTCAGCCTTTTATTCCCGCGGAGGGAGACTCTCATATAAAGAGAACGGGAGTGCTGAAGGGCCATAGTGACAATCAAACAATCTTTAAGTCAACTACACCCTGTGGTTCACTTAACTAACAGAGGTACACAATCTTATACCGTACCTTGTCACCCAAAAAGAAAGGACCTTTTAGCAGAGCACTGAATTTCTCAAGTCGAGCGGGGAGCGTGGTGCCATAAAACTCTTTGCTGATTTCCTCCTGTGAAACAGACAAGAAACATATTCAGGAAATGACAAACAACAAAATTCTTTGATCCAACATTTTCTAAAATAATGTGAAACCTGAGGTTAGGTGGGGAGAGTGCTTTAACTGTTCAAATTCTCTTCTGATTTCCTCTTGTAAGACGGACAAACAACTAGGGACAGCTTTGGATGGACACAGGATTTCAGAGGAAGCAGGTTCCAGATATAGGCTACTGAAAGTGGCTCCTGCAGCCATCCCCTAAGAAAAATTTCAAAATCGACATCCTCAGAAATGGGATATCTGCCATTCAGAGGCCAAGTGAGCGTGTTACAATATCTCAATTTTTTTTAATGGGGGATATTGACAGAACCCCCTGAACCCGTCTAGATCATCCCCGGTAGTAAACATCCCAACTTCATCTGTTCATCAAATACACAAGAACATGAGTTCTACACCCTCGAGCAATGCTATCAAAGTGCCCATATCGTCAAAAGCTTTATTTTCCTATCTGATCCTATATTTCATGCAATGAGCTTCGGCGAAAAAATTTTTCGATTTGGATAAAAAGCGATTTTTTTATGAAGGTTTAAAAGCCTGAAAATCCTTTTTTATTGCGGTCTACCCGTGCCGCTGATCACATCATCAACATGCTCAGAGTTGTGACTTAGATTAAGGAACGTGTGACTTCAGGCTTGACTTATCTCGCTTGTTTTACTTCTGTAAATTTTGCTTCGTAGTCCATGCAAAATGCTCCTTTCCAGCATTTTGTATGAACTACTAACTTTAATCGATGTCACAACTCATTCTTAACCAAGGGAAGACTGGTGCAAATGATAGACCAAAATGGCGGCAAATTTGAACGTTTTTAAAACTTCTAAAAGAGATTGCAATTTATCCGAACGGAAAGTTCCTATCGCAGAACATGGAATCAGATAAGAAAATAACAATTTTGATGATATGGGCACTTAAAATATATTACCTTTTTGGTCTCATCTTTTTCAAAGAAAATTTTAACTAAGACATAAACGAGATCAGTAACACCATCACAAATCATATCAGCCACCGCTTCATCATAACTGTCACTAGGGCACAAGCCTACAAAGAAAATATAAAAAGTTATACAACATTTTTTGTAGAATAATTTCTGGCTTAATGCAATTAAATATACAGGAAGGTGTTTGCTTGGAAACGAGCTAAAGTTACGCCAATATTTAAAGAAGACCTCAGGACTGATCCTAACAACTACAGACCTATCTCAGTTCTGCTGGACATAGGTTGGACAGAAAATGAGGAGAGCTTGAGATCTAGAGTGCTAATAGCTCATAGTGTAAAGTATCAAAAAGTAGAGAATGGGAGGATTTAATTCTATGGGCGCTGCTTTAAAACTCATGATGGTGTACCTCCTTTTTTGCATATGTATTTCATTAGTGTTGCAGACTGGGCCAGTACTTTTCCTTCTGGAGTCACCAAGAAAGGCATTTGGCCAAATGGTGTCCGGCCAGCTAGAAACAAAGGAATTTGAAACAATTATTATCATCTACCCAAGGCAAATTAAGGCAAAGACAACTTCCGTCGCCATTTTAGTGCCCATCCTTCCTTCCCTCGGCGAGGCAACCACAGAAAAACGGAAAATTTCCCCGAAGGGTCAAGGTCACATGAGCCAGCAAGCAATTAATTAGCCTGTCAGCAGTCTCTCTTTTTCTTGGGGAATCCATGGGGAAGAATGCAAAGAACACAGCGCAAGTGAGCAGTCAAGAGTGTGCAAGCCGCGCCAGGCTGTGAATTAGCCATAAGGTCGCTGCTCGCAATCACTCTGACTCACGGTCAAATTTGCACGTTCACTGCTTGTGGTTCTCAAGGAAAAGAGAGGCTGCTTGTAGCGTTCAGCGAGTCATGCAAGCCATTCCAATTTTTTTAAAAAGAAGGTATTAGGGCTATTAAATGATTTCGCAGAGACATAAATGGAAAATCTCAAGTATTGTTATCACAACATTTTAAAGTTGTATCACCTTTCAGTAGAAAGAAATAGAGTAAAGAAAGAAATGACTCTTGGGCTATACAAACTGTACGCCTTAATGTAAAAATGCGATTAATTTTATTATTACACAAGCCATGTCTTTCATATATAAATGCAAACTGGAGGGACGTAACCCCGTTTTTGCTGGCTTTCAAAACTACCATTATTAAGTTTCATCATAATATTGAAAATCATGTTTTTGCATGTGACTTTTCTCATCAAAATAAAATTTTAAGTAAGTGGAAACCGATGAAAAAATTTTTTTGTCAATAAATGTCTTGCAAATAAATACTGCATCGTATTCTAAGTAGAGTAAGTATTGTAATGTAATTATTAAGTAATGTAAGTATTGCCCTGAGAGTTGAGTTATTGTAATGTCAGTGGTGTATAAGAGAGCTGTATTGTAAGTAATGTAAGTAGTTATTTGTTTTGCAAATAAAAAGTTTCTTTAAAAAAATAAATAAATAAATAGTGCACCTGAGCAACACATTTCTGCTTTAATTTTGGCACTGAGAAATTTTTGATAGAAAGTTTTTTGATAGAAAGCCATGCAATCTCGCCTTCGATATTAGATCAGAAGTTTAGAACTATACAATTACTAACAGCTTCACATATCACGAGGTCATCTTTTATTAGAGTCTTAATACTTATATACGGCTAAGCAAAGATTACCATAATCATCAGATTTGGCGCCTTCCTTCTAGCCTGCGAACACACACACACGTATTTCCGGCTGGGAGACAACCGACAGTCGGAAATACGTCTGCGTTCCCAGGCTATCCTTCTAATGTAAGCGCCCCCTTCCATACAAGCGCTCTCCATTGAGTAGCCACCCCCATTCAAATGTAAAAGCGCCCCATACCGAAAGGATAATTTGAGACTCTCACATGATAGTATAGCGCCAAAAATATTAATGACAGTCAGGTAGCCAATAATTAGATTATTTCACTCTAGCATGCCATGATCTAATTACTTAAAAAATTTCGGGCAAAATAAATGTCCCAAAACACAAGGCAGTCGATCAAGCGCAAATGAGTTAACTTATGACATCTCGAGAAGTAAAAGCGAATTTGCGGAAACCACGATTTACTCGCCGCTCACTCGTCACCACGACGATGCCAAAGCAAAGGTTTATGAGCAAGCCATCTGCTTTGCATCCACGTTTGTTTATATAAGCTTTAATCTCGGTGCTTTCCTCACAATGTGAACCTGCAGCAACGGGAAATTATTAATATTTAAACTTAGTGCTGACCAAATATAAGTCTGGATTCAGAAATAAGCGAAACTCTCGTTTGAAACTCATCAGAAATTTTGATATTGGATTGAGCCCCACTTCGTCGACTAGAATTGGACTTAAGAATTTAATCTGTTTGAAATCTAGATGTACTCGTGACTAAGCTTGGACTATTTTGAATTTCATTTCTCAGACAATGAAATTAATGTACTCTGCTGTTGTTTCTGTGGGCTATACGTTAATTACACCTGACTTTTCGAGCCCACAAAACAACGAAACTTCTCTACCTACATGCTTTCTCTTTGGCCCAAGCTTCACCCTCAATACGAACATCTTCAAACTCTATGTTCGCTGCAGCGAAGGAGAGTCGACTAATTTCTCCCCTGCCACGGCCAGGAAAGTAATATAACTTGTAACCAGACATTTTCTGCTACAGTTGTACTCTTCGTGCGAATGGGCTCTCTGGGAGACTCCTCGCGTAACAACGCGAACTTATCAATTCCCGAGGATGACTCAGCTAAACTGTATATTATCTTATATTGCTGTCATGCTGTCAGATTTAAATAAGTTTTAAATGCTGTAAATAGTTATATTTATTACTTCATTATATCTGCCCTTTAACGTTTTTTCCTTTTTCCTGCTTTTTTTTCATTGATCCTTATCTTCATAAATTTATTTCCTTTTCTTGTAACTGTATCAGTTGTGATGGTCAACTCGAAAGCTTTGCTCCTTTGGCCAGTACACACTTCCCCTAAACTAGAAATAGTGTTCACCAGAAACCATTGCAACAATAACGAAACTTGCAACAATGTATTTGTTGAAAATATAATGATCTGTAATCTATTTATTTATAAACCAGTCAATATAAATCCGATTACAACTATGCAATTAATATTTGTGTAACCGGAAATAACGTCAAAACATAACATAGGTGGGGCCAAAAGGCCTTAAAATGTGTCATTTAGGCTATGTTCGTATTCTTTCTATATTTCTTCAGCAAACTTGGCATATGAACTTGCGTTGTTTTGGCGATTGTTTCGACATCAAGACCGACACAAAATCTTAAACGATGAAGTCACAAACCATGACGTCACAAATATCCTTGACATAAAGTTTCTTTTTTCAAGAAAAAAATATGCTGTTTGAAAGACCTTGACGAGAGGAACTTAATACTGAAAACAATTCCTTGCTATGACAAAAGCTTCGTGAGTTATGGCAAGTTAAAACAAAACTCGTTGTGCTCCTTTCTGGGAAAGCTAATATTTTGCTGAGATAGAATGCTTTGAGTGGCCAAAAATCGCATGAGTGTAGAATTTTAGTTTTGTGTTTTCTAGCGATATTATAAAAGATTAAAGAATTGATTACGTCACATTTTATGACGTCACAAAGACAGTTTTCCGGGTTTATCAATGACAGGGAAATCTTTCATCTTGATTTTTTGTATTGCATTTGTTGTTAATGTCTGGGAAACCTCATCTGCAACATAACTGGAAAAAGTGGCACCAAAACAACAACAACTCTAACTTAGAAATATTTCTCGCGGGGGTGGGGGAACTTCTTTCCTGGGAGAACTCACCTCAAACTTTGAAAAGTCATATCTCAGCTAGTTTTTGTGATATTGACAAACGGTTTGCGGCACTCAACTTGTCTTGATGATTCCTTTCGAACACGCGCGAAAACTCTTTCCAAATTAGTAAACTGAATTTACGAGTTTTGTATGACGTCATTAACTGTGACGACATAACTTGAAGTTTTCTGTCACATTTAAACTCAAAATGTTTGGGTCAATGTCCCTTACCTCCTTGCCAAGTTTCGTAAACAAATCCTAAAAATTCACAAAATTATTGCGAAACCCACGTGTACATGCCCCATTTTAGGGGTGGTTTGGTCCCGCCATGATATATATAATTCGCCTAAATGGCTCTAAGTCCCCTCCGGGAACCCATGTAGAGACATCAAAATAACGCAATGCAAACATGAGTTAAGCCATTTTTATTTAAATTATTTTCTACACGTAGCATTTCGAGAAAATTTCGAAGCACTTTCATACATTGTGTTATAAACGGCCAAAATCGAAACCCAATCGTCAACCGACTAATGTCACGTATTTTAAAATCGTATTCAACGTCTGGGCTGCCTGTGCTAAAAGATGGCGAAGCTCGCTGACGAAACGCGAACTCGTAGATGCAAGACCTTCAAATGCTGCTAGAAGATGGCGACGCTCGATGGTGATGAAACGAGAACTCGAAGATGCAAGACCTTTAAATGCTGCCAGATGCTGCTAGAAGATGGCGAAGCTGGAAGGTGACGGACCGCGACCTCGTGGCTGCAAGTACCCGACGCCATCGTACACGCTGGCCAAAATATTATCCGAGACTACCGTGCGCGCCTAGTTTCGTCAAATCGAGATTGCTTCGCAAATTATGGCCACTGGGCCATAGTTACTTCATGCAGTTGAGGCCCAAACTTATCTGCTATCTTACCCATACCTTATTTTAATTGGAGGTCTCGTTTCACGGCTGCAGTGGCGGCAAAAACTGTGATTGAAAATTACTTTCATTGAACTCTTTAATGATGTGTGCCTTCAGTGGTTTTCGCTGGTTTAGTTTCACAAAAGCTGTCAATGTCGTCAATCATTTCTTTTTCCATTGACGTAAAAAGATTGTTACGAATGTAGACTGCGTTTGCTTTTTCAAAAGTAACGAAATAAAGGTCTCTTGCGAGTTACCGGCTGCGAATTACAGATGCCACTATGGCATAGTGGCATCGAATGAAAAAGACAGAAAAAAAAAAACTAGATTTATTAAGCACTTCAAACCCTGCTTTTATTTGTCTTCAGTTAAACCTCGTACAATACAGAAGGTGATACCAGCTGGTCAGCTTTCAGTTTCTGGGCGTTTTTCAAGCCAGGCCTTAATTCCAGGAACGTCACGCACTTTCTTGTAATGTTCCTGTAACTTTGGGAATTTACTCAGCTGCTCAGGAACTTCCGGTTTTCCTTTTCCCAGCATGTTGTTGAAGAGGTCGAAGAACTTAATGTCAGCATAGGTCAACTAAAGAAAGTAAGCAGACAACCTCAGAAGTTAGACGGATGATTATTCTCCAAACGAACGGACTAGATTTTCGGAAATGTTCGTGTTCCGAGATCTGGGTACTTAGATTTTTCTCCAAGGGGGGCTCTTATATAAAGAGAACGGGGATGCTTAGGGGTTAAAACCGCGGTTTTGGTTCCCGCCTTAGAGTGTTTAGGCTTACAAGGTCCACAGCTTTCATCAGCTTTCTACACTCATTGAACTGAAGGGCAATTATAGTAACAATTTAGCAACCTTAAAGTCAACTTCACCCTGTGTTTCACTCAACTAAGAGAGGTACACAATCAGATACCTTACCTTGTCACCCAAAAAGAAAGGGCCTTTGAGCAGAGCACTGAATTTCTCAAGTCGGGCGGGGAGCGTGGTGCCAAAAAACTCTTTGCTCATTTCCTCCTGTGAAACAGACAAGAAACATAATCAGGAAGTGACAATATCACAATTCCTTGGTCTACATTTCCCAAAATAATGTGAAACTTGAAGTTGGGTGGGGAGGGTGAATTCAAATTCTATTCCGATTCCCTCTTGTAAGACAGACAAACAACTTATTCAAGGGACAGTCTTGGGTGGACACAGGATGTTAGGGAAGGAAGTTCGACATACAGTGGAACCCCGCTCTACGGATACCCGCTTAATACGGTCACCCGCTTTATACGGACAATTTCGTTTGTCCCGACAAAAAGCTCATCTATTTTCCCTAAAATTAAACCGCTTTATATGGACACCGGGTAATACGGACAACGGACAATTTTCTGTGTCCCGAGTCACAAACTCTCATATATTGTCAACCCCGCTTTTCGGACACTGGTTATCTGCATAGTGTCTATTTTCACTGTCACAATTATGTGATAATTGTAGACACTGTACCCTATTCAAATAATGACAGATTTTTTACGGGTGAATAAAATTTTATTACAGAACTCAGTGCTGAAAAAACAGTAACGGAGTAGCGTGACATATTACTGATTTTCAACAGGCTTGTCTTTCTTCTAGTGTTTGACTCTTGTACTACATATAGTCATTTAATAAAGTTTTCTGCTTCCTGTTACACACGTTTCACTTCCTCAATTGGCTTTTTGTTGCAGTCACTGCTCTTAACATTCTTCATCTTTGACGTTGTTTGCTTGCTGCGAGCTGTGCCTTGATCATCCTCCGCTAGTATTGCTGCGGGGTTGTTGCTAACGTCTAGCAATTGTTCAAGTAAATCCGCGTGTTTCCGAGGACCATCAAACATGGCATTTCCATACCAAGACCTCCACCCCGATTGACTGCCTTTCCACATACTTCTACCGATCCTTGGTTGTTGGACTTTTAAATAAAATGAGCCTATACCAGTGCGGTTTGTGGTGTTCGCAAAGTGAAATGGATTGTGGCCTATAACTCGACTTTCTTTTAACACGGCGACTGCTTTAGTACAAAGTAAAGTCACGGACTTTTTCAAATGAATCCACTCTCATGCCTGTTTCAAGTTAACGTGAGGTTTCTTAAGGATAAACTTGTAACTGTTACAGTTAAGAAATTAAACAACGTTTTCTCGTAAAACTGTCTGCTTTAGTCTTTATATCGATGAATCATGTGTTCCTGGCGTTTTCTCTGAGAACCCGCTTAATACGGGCACCCGAATAATACGGACACTATGGGATGTCCCCCTGGTACGTGTCCGTATTAACCAGGTTCCACTGTATGGGCTGCTGAAGGTGCTTTCCTGCGCCAGTGGACCATCTCCCTAGAAAATGTGAAAATCAAGGTCCTCGGAAATTCAAGGGAATATCAAAGGCTGGCATTCTGAGGCCAAGTCAGAGTGTTGCAATACTCTCGATTTCTTTAATGGCTAATATTGAAAGAACCCCGTAAACCCACCTAGATCCGCCTCAACAGTAACCATCTTAAGTATCAAAATACACAAGAACCTGGGTTCTACACCCTCGAGCAATGCTATTAAATACATTACCTGTTTGGTCTTATCCTTTTCATAGTAAGTGTTACTTAAGACATTAACGAGATCAGTAACACCATCACAAATCATATCAGCCACCCCTTCATCATAACTGTCACTAGGGCACAAGCCTAAAACGAAAATAATAGAAGAATATCTTACAATGCTTTGGAGGGCAAATACTGCAAAATACCATCGAAAGACCAGGTTCTTGACTTGAGCTACAACAATGTTTGTAGAGTAATTTGTGGCTTAATATAATTAATATACAGGAACTTGTTAGAATTAATTATGTAAATTCTGTCTGTATTACAGAGCATTAATTGATTGATGAAGGTTACATTAAACATCTTCTAAATAGGCTGGATAGAAAATAAGGAGAGCTTGAGATCTAGAGTGCTTATGGCTCAGAGTGTGAAGTCTCATGAAGTGGAGAATGGGAGGATACGCAGAGTATGGAAAAGGAAAGAAACCAAAACAAAAGCCACTCTATAGTTTCCTCTCTTCAGCACTTTCCAAACTCTGCATCCACAGTACTCATTTTCCATACTTAAGGAATCCCGTATTTTTCATCCCACCAGACCATACAGGTTTGTGGCGGGATATAATTATACGTTAAAACAATTTTCATAACATTTAATTCTATGGACACTGCTTAAAACTCATGATAGTGTACGTACCTCCTTTTTTGCATATGTATTTCATTATTGCTGTAGACTGGGAAAGCACTTTCCCTTCTGGAGTCACCAAGAAAGGCATTTGGCCAAATGGAGGCCGTCCAGCTAGAAGCAACAGAATTTAAAACTATTATATTATTATCTACCCAAGGCAAATTAAAGCAAAGACAACTTCCGTCGCCATCATGTGACTAATAGTGCACATCCTCCCTCCCCTCACCAACCCAACCACAGAAAGGAGGGACAAAGTCAAATTAGCCAGCTGCCAGCAGTCTCTCTTTTACTCGGGAAATCCATGGGGAAGAATGCAAAGAACACAACACCAGTGAGCAGTAAAGAACGTGCGAGTCCTACCAGCATGATATGTGAAGCCACAGGGAGCACACAATCTTGCTGAGTAGGGATAGAGTAAATAATGGAACTAAAAGAATGGATAGTTTACCTTTGACTTATGTTGTCATCTTGTAGCTCACGAGATTTTGGTGGGAAAACTGCTGCTTACAAATCCTGCAAAACACTGTAGCGCTAAACTTGTACCTAGGCCTTTCCGCGCTCAGGCAACAAAAAAATTTTAGGCAACTCTTTGCCAAAACATTTTGAACTCGCTGCGAATATTCGCTCGAATCTCTAAATTTCGTTACTTTCACGAAACCAAACAAACACAAAATGAGGTCGGAAGGTTTTTCTACAACTTAGCCGAATTTGTTTTCGAATACTTTTGCGACAGTCGGAGAATTTTACCGACTTTTGCAAAGTTTTGTCTCAATTCGCTTTTCGCAACGTAGAGGTGCATCTCTGAACAAGATGGAGGAGAATGGATGGTACGAAGGACCATAGTGGCTACTAGCAAGGGAGTATTGGGCTCCCCAGCCAAGCATTAAGTGCACTCCATGGTCTCAAGAAAAAGAGAAACCACTGAAAGATATCGTGGCTTACACGAGGGAGGAAACGCCAACCATAACCAAGGAACAAGCCAAAGGCAGCACTGAAAACCAAGAGACAGACGAGTGGGAAGAACTGCTCTCGCGAAGCACGTATTGGGGGTACTCCGGATACTGCTTGGGTCCTGAGATTCAAGACCAACCACCTTGCCACGTTAAAGAAGATAAACGACATTGGGTGGAAAACAACACAAAAAGGAATACCTAATGGCGTGGAAAGACCCGCATGGAAACTAGTCAAAGACAACGAGGCCAACCTCCTCAAATGTACTGGAAGGATCCAGGGATACAAACCAGCCTATATAGAGGATGGGCCGCTCACTCAGAAACTCATTCACCACGTCCACGCCTAAATAAGGCATTTGGGGGTGGCCAACACAATGGCAGCTTTGAGGGAGGAATGGCGAATACCTCGGCTCCGAACACTAGTGAAGAAGGAGACACATAACTGCAACGTCTCTAAGGTGTTCGCCACCAAGACATACGGAAGCATAGCAAGACGAAGCAGGGGAAGGCTTATGTGTTGATTTTCACACGTGCAACATCGTGAGCGGTGCGCCCATAAGAGATTCGTTGACGGTTCAATCTCTCCAAGTCGCCATGGCGGGGAGGGAGGAAATAAAGACTATTATTATTATTATATGAAAGGCTGATTAAAGGAATTAAGAAAACAGTGTAGGAGACCCTGGGGAAGACACATCTTACTTTTGAGCTACTTAAAGCAGTGGTCTTTGACATCGAGAAGCATCTCAACAATTGGCCCCTAACCTATGCGCTGCTCAGAGAGTGAGGATCGGAGGGCGGACCACAAACCTTGACTCCAAATGTCCTGATGTGGGGCCAAAATGCTTGGGCTAGAAGATATTGAAATTGACGAGGAGGAAGTTACCAAGCTGCACAGACATCCGAAGAACGTTAGAGAACATTCATTGCGCCGTTGGAAGAAAGAGTGTGATGGAAGCGCACAGAGTTAACTGAAAGGACAAGTCAGAAATACTTGAGATGGTGGTAGGCGAGAACAGAAACAGAGGCGAGTGGAAGAAGGCCAAAGTAGTTTAGCATGTGAAAGGGAGAGACGGAGTTGTGAGCTAGGGAAGTGGTTCTTCTACACAAGGAAAAGGGACCAGCCGAGGTGAACGAGACTACAAGTTAAGAACTCAACCGAAGTGGGTGAAATAGAAGGGCAGCTGACGATGCAAGCGGAAATCAAGTTGATTGCAGACAGTGAATTTGAGCTTGGCTAAACTCGATGTTCTAAATAGCGGAGACAGAGGGTAAAAATTAAGAACATTAATTTTAATTAAGGGGAGCGTCCTCGGAACTGTCGAGTGCTGTATTATTACCAGATGCGATATATTATGCATACATTAGTAGTGATCTTTTGTTGATTGACATTTTAAAATTGGATAATTGAGATGGCGCGATTGTTGTGCAAGGTTTTTGGAGGGAATGTAATAGCGAGTTGTTGGAGAATAAAACGTGTACGACCAGCGAGCATCGAGAGTACCTTCCTCTTCGGTACACTCTTACATAATATAGTATAGCGCCAAATTCTATAGTCATGAACCCAATCTGATTAGATTATTTCACTCTGACAGGACATGATATGTGAATCTAATTATTTACGCGCGAAATATTTCGGGCAAAATAAATGTCACCAAGCACAAGGCAGTCGACCAAGCAAATTTTGCGACATCGGTACGATCTCGAGAAATAGAAGCGAGTTTACGGAAGCCACGACCACGATGTCGAAGCAAAGGTTTATGAGCAAGCCATCTGCTTTGCATCCACGTTTGTTTATACAGTTTATATAAGCTTAAATCTCGATGCTTTCCTAGCAGACCTGAGAGAAAACAACACAATGTGAACCTGCAACGGGGAATTATTAATATTTCAAACTGAACGCTGACCATATAAATAAGTAGCCAGCTTTCTGGATTCAGAAATAAGCGAAACTCTCGTTTGAAACTCATCAGAAATTTTGATAACATATTGGATCGCTTCGTCGACTAGAATTGGACATAAGAATTGAATCTGTTTGAAATCTACATGTACTCGTGACTAAGCTTGGAATATTTTGAATTTCATTTCTCAGACAATCAAATCAATGTACTCTGTTGTTTATTTGGGTTATACGTTGCACCAAACTTTTCGAACACAGAAAACAAACAAACTTGTCTACCTACATGCTTTTTCTTTGGCCCAAGCTTCACCCGCCAAACGAACATCTTCAAACTCTATGTTCGCTGCAGCGAAGGAAAGTCGACTACTTTCTGCCCTGCCACGGATTGGAAAGTAATATAACTTGTAACCAGACATTTTCTGCTGTAGTTGAACTCTTCGTGCAAATGAACACTCTGTTACCGAGGGTGACTCTGCAGGATGACTCAGCTAAAAATGTTTACGTCGTTTTAGCAGGGAGAGATAGCCCGTAATGATACTTTCGTGACGCATGTCACGTCACAGCAGAGAGAGCCTGGGAATCTTTTCCAATATTTTGTCAGTCACAGCCTGAATTCTTCAGGGAATCCCCTGATGAAATATTGGAAAATATATAACAACTAACCTCAACCGTACTGTCAGCCTTTCTAAGTTCAGACTCTTTTATTACGGTTGATGCTACAGTAACGTCATCCCCAAAATGTCAGTGTAAAATTAAAGCTGAAGTTAAGTAAGGATCATTTAGCATCACAAAGCCGCATCACCGTGAGGGGCGACCCTAAAAGCAGGAATGATGGAACGGTGGAAAATCACCGGAAATCCTAAAAGAAGGCATCACTGAAAAGTGGAACGGCGGAAAAATCACCCGAAAGTCTCAAAGACGGAACGGCGGAAAGTCACGCCAAACCCTAAAAGACTACTGACTAGAAATATCGTCTTAGAGGATCAGTTGAGGAAAGGGAAAGAAATGCTCCACAAAATCGCCCTAAAAGGCCCAGGTTTGTGACCCATCGCAACCCCCTCCAACCGGGTTAAATAATAACTTTTAATTTCTTATTGTTTTGTTATCCTTAAAATTTCAACTACTGAGCGCTGATTCTCATGTAGCCTGCGCATATTACAAATATTACAAATCAAGTTTCGAATGGAGAGTACACAAACAGAGTTCCTACGCCGCCGAAACCAACGCTTAACACAACTACTTTTAATGTCAAATAACTCAAGAACTACAGATTTTATGGGTGTCGGCGAAACATCCGTCCCAAACCCGAGAAAGGCGAAGAAAAAGTAGTTCCTCCACCACTTTGGGACTTTGCTCTTGCACGACTGAAACTCAGGGTAATCCTTTCCATCGAGCCAAAACTTGCCTTTCATTCGCAACGCCCGCGGCAAAAAGTATTATCCGTCGATAGAAGCCACGGAAGCTGAAGAGGAGGCGATGGATTTTTCCATCTTCAGCATTTACGCAGCGGGTTCGGTTTGACCTATACAGTAGCCTGTTCATTACGTGCAATCATGGTCGCGGGACAATAATTACTTCATGCAGTTGAGGCCCAAGCTTATCTTTTATCTTACCCATCCCTTATTTTAATTTGACGTCTCGTTTCACCGCTGCAATGACTGCAAAAACTGTGATTTAAAATTAGTTTCATTGAACTCTTTAATGTTGTGTGTCTTCAATGATTTGTGTCGGTTTCACAAAAAACCAATGTCGTCAAACATTTTGTTTTCCCCCGGGGATGGGGGGGGGGTGGGGGGTGGATACTCCCGGGAATTTTGGATAGAGGTGCGCCGCGAAGGTTCTTAAATTCTAACCCTATTTAAGGACTAAGAAAGCGACAATTGATACCCTTTTGAAAGCCCAAACACGAAAAATGACACCCTATTCAAGGCTATTAATCACTTTGTTCATACTTAAAAGGATACATAAAGTTTAAAGAAAAAAAACTTTCCTGTAGGCGGGAGTTTTCACACTCCAGTGTTAGATTATACAATTTAGCTACCCTATCTAAGGACCACACCAGGAACGCAGTTACAAAAGGGTAAAAAAAGATACCCTATTTAGTTCCGAGAACCTCATAAACTATACCCTATTCCACGGCACGTACCTATATAGCCCATATATGGCAGTACCCTCCCCCCTGGGATTTTTTCATTGACGTAAAACGATTGTTACGAATACAGACTGCGTTTGTTTTTTCAACCGCAACGAAATAAAGGTCTCTTGTGAGTTACCGAAAATTTTAGACCAATAACAGCATGACGTGTTCGTATACTGGCTCGTAATTTATTTCAAAATCTTCCAAAATACCACGAGCCGCGAACTGGGGGCCATATTAAAGGGATTTTTAAAAAAACTTGACTAACTGAGCTATTGCATGCCATGAGGCCACCGTTTGAACGGGGTGGCCGTAAGATGGAGTTCCTTTTCCTCTCCATCTTCCTTTAGCTTTTCCTTTTGATTTCTCGCGGCTCGGCGGTCATAACATTTTCCCGCGCGCCTACAATACCGCCAGCTACACAGGCTAGATTAGACTGAACCACTAACGAATGCATAGGGACTGGATATGCCAACCGAGAATTCCCCCCACAAATCTCGCCCCACACTTTTTTAATTTCTATGTTTGATCACGAGATTTCGAGACTTTTTCTTTTTCTGCTATAAATCAATCCCCAGTAAAAACAACGCCTGTTTTTACCAGTCCGCATGCAGTGTAAATATATCACCCTATTCACGCTGGAGTTCAAAGTTTTCTCAGCTTTTTCTTAAAACCTTGTGTGCATCTGTTAAACAAAGAAGTCCAAAAAGGGCACTTCCAACATTATTTGCAAGAAAGTTCGAACATTAACATTTCGGACGTTTTAATTTTATCTCATTTCGGACAAATTTCGAACAAAGACCTCGGACACTGGGATGAAACAAAGCTAAAACAAACTTACGCCGGTGCCCACAAAGCACGAATTAGACTAAAATATTTGTAAAAATGATAGTTTTACTGCATTCCGGCAAGGTTATAGATACAATGATGAGAAAGATAACACTGTTACGTATCTCAATTCAAGCAGTGTGTCAATTCGAGACAAGAGCTCTGGAGCTACGTAAAAATTTACTACTGTAGTGCAAATGTTTTGGACGCATGAGACAAATACAGAAATCTAGCGTCCACAGCTGAAAGACCAAACTTGGACACAACAGAAGTTATTTACTATTGGTACTTCTGAAAGGGTTAGGATGCTAAATTACCGAGGAGGAAAACCGCAGACTTTCACGTCACCTGTCTTAGGAGAATCATTTGAATTTTTTAACCTAATATAATCTTCAATTCCAGAATACTATACGCGACAGGGCATGAAACAATGGGAACCATTATAAATTAGCTCGGTCACGGAATTTTCAGTGATATTTGCCAAGTGCAGAAATACTAGTTTACTACGATAGGAAAACACCAAAATGATAATAATAAACCATAAAGGAACAAGGATGGTTAAGGATGGAAAACATTCAAACGGAATACAAACCACGAAGTTAAAAAATTTAGGCCAAACTTTTCAGTCGAAGGAAAATGGGACGTCCACGAACAACATTAAGTACAACGCTACTGGAAGAGATGAAGAAGGTTATGATTTGTTGGGAAAAAGCCTCAGGATTAGCCCAAGATAGAGTGATGAGGCCACTTGTGCCACCATGGCATAGCAGCATCGAATGAAAAGACAGAAAAAAAAAAACAATACTAGAGTTATTAAGCACTTGAAAAGCTTGCTTTTATTTGTCTTCAGTTAAAACTCGTACATTTTCATGATTTTGTTTCTTCGAACATAGATGGTGATACCAGCTGGTCAGAATTCCGTTTTGGGGCGTTTCTCGAGCCAGGCCTTAATTCCCGGAACGTCACGCACTTTCTTGTAATGTTCCTGTAACTTTGGGAATTTACTGAGCTCCTCAGGAACTTCCGGTTTTCCTTGGCCCAGAGAGTTGTTGAAGAGGTCGAAGAACTTAATGTCAGCATAAGTCAACTAAAGAAAATAAGCAAACAACCTCCGAAGTTAGACGAATGAATATTACTCTCCAAACGAACTGACTAGATTTTCGCAAATGTTCGTGTTCCAAGGGTTTTTCTCCGGGTACTCAGATTTTTCTCCTAGGGGACTCTCATATAGAGAGAACGAGGATGCCCGTCAAATCTTTCAGGGGTTAAAAACCCGATTTTGGTATCTCTTGGGGTGTTCAGGCTTACAAGGCCATCAGCGGTATCTTTTCGAGTATTGAGCCGAAAAATATGGCATTTAGGAGATAATTTTCGGTTTAGAATTTGTACCTCTTAGATCTCTTAGGGGTGTAAAACATTTCAAGCCACGCCCACAAAACAGAATCTTGGTACTTCTTGGGGGAATATTAACCAATGACAACGCAGGATTTGGTTGATCTTGTTCACTCACAGAGCTAACCATGTAATATAATGGCCTATTGAGCAGCCAAAACGAATTTCCTTATGAAAAATAAAAACCATCAACTTTTCTATTATATCTCAATTAAACTCAGTGTCATTTCTTTGTTTACTTTAAAGTAGATAGTAGTCAACTAGAAAGCCTTTCTTACTTTTACCACCGTACATATATTATTTTTATCTTGTAATCGTGTTGTGTTTCACAATAAAAAGTAGCGAGATAAAAACTAACAATGAGTTGTGTATGAATTTCAATGTAATTCGTGTGATTCGAATTATACCGTAGGGTACACGAGCCGTCATCTCCATCTGCGCATCGAGGAGCATAAATATTCCGTCATCGGTAAACACCTAGATGATAGACCTACCAATCTTCACGAGCAGTTTACCACTTTAAAGAAATGCTGCGGAAAGTTTTAGTGCCTTATTCATGAGATGCTTTTAATAAGGAAAAAGAAACCGACTTTGGACATTCAAAATGACTCCATTCCAGCGAAACTGTTTGCTTAAATTTTTCCCATTCTTTTGTTTATTTCCGCCTCATTTATTCTAATATATTTTCTCACTCACTATTTTCTATATAACGTTCACTAACTTATAATAATTTGCATTTGATAATGGTGACATGTTTCGCCGAAACGTCATGTTTTTATCTCGCTACTTTTTATTCTGAAGTGTTTCGCAAAACCCTTTATTATTAATCGTGTTTTGACTATACTTTCCCTTCTATGTTAACATTATGGAAATAATGTGAAATAAATGAACCTCTGAACCTCTACACTCATTGAACTGAAAAGGAATAGCAACAATTAAACAACCTTAAAGTCATCTTCAGCTTGTGTTTCACCTAACTAAATCTGATACCTTACCTTATCACCCAAAAAGAAAGGGCCTTTTAGCAGAGCATTGAATTTCTCAAGTCGAGCGGGGAGCGTGGTGCCATAAAACTCTTTCCTGATTTCCTCCTGTGAAACAGACAAGAAACACATTCAGGAAACGACCAAGACCCATCTGATAATTCCTTGGTCCAAGATTTTCCAAAACAATGTGAAAACAGAAGTTGGCTGGGGAGAGTGGTTCCAATTTCTTTTCTGATTTCCTCTTGTAAGACAGACAAACAAACAACTTATTCAAGGGACAGTCTTGGCTGGGTGTGCACAGAATTTTAAAGAAGGAGGTTCAAGTATGGTTAAAAAGAAGGTTCAAGGATGATCTCCTCAAAAAATTTTCAAAATCGACATCCTCGGAAATGGGATATCTGGCATTATGAGGCCAAGTCAGAGTTTTACATTATCGCACTTTTTCTGTTACTGAAACCCCTGAACCTTTTTTAGAACATCCCCGACAGTAAACATCCTAAGCATCAAAATACACAAGAACATGGGTTCTACACCTTCCAAAAATACTATTAGATACACCTTTTTGGTCTCATCCTTTTCATTGTAAATATTAATTAAGACGTTAACGAGGTCAGTAACACCATCGCAAATCATGTCAGTCCATCCTTCATCATAACTGTCACTAGGACACAAGCCTAAAAAGAAAATAATATAAAAAAAATTTACAATGCTTTGGAGAGTGGAAACTGGAAAATACTGACTTACTTAATAAACGACCACAATTTTTGTACAATAAGTTGCGGCTTAAAAATTTACTATGGTAAATCTGACTGTGTTACAGAGCAAATAGATGAAGGTTGCATTAAACACCTTCTAAATAGGTAGGATAGAGAAATAATGAAGAGAGCTTGAGATCTAGAGTGCTTATGGCTCAGAGTATGAAGTATCAAAAAGTAGACTATGGGAGCATACGCAGAATATGCAACAAAAAATTAATGAGAACACTCTCCTTCTGTCATCAAAAAAAAAAAAACGCGCTATAGTTTCTTCGCTTCAGCACTTTCCAAACTCTGCATCCACAGTACTCATTTTCCATACTCAGGGAATCCCACATTTTCCATCCCACCACACCATACAGGTTTGAGGGACATAATTATAAGTTAAAGCAATTGTCATGACATTTAATTCTATGGGCACTGCTTAAAATTCATGATGGTGTACCTCCTTTTTTGCATACGTATTTCATTAGTGTTGTAGACTGAGCAAGCACTTTTCCTTCTGGAGTCACCAAGAAAGGCATTTGGCCAAATGGTGGCCGGCCAGCTAGAAACAAAAGAATTTAAAACAATTATCGTTATTTAACCAAGACAAATTAAAGCAAAGACAACTTAATTACGTTGCTATCATGTCACTAATAGTGCCCACCCTCCCTTCCCTTTACCAGGCTAACCACAGAAAAACAGGAAATTTCCCACGAGGGTCAGGGTTGCATGAGCCAGCAAGTTAAATCAGCCAGCTGCTATAGCAGTCTCTCTTTTTTCTTGGGGCCGGATCCCTGGAGGAAAATGTAAAGAATGCAACAGTCAACTAGTCAAGAGCGTGCGAGCCCTACCAGGCTGTGAGGCCGTTCGGTCGCTTCTCGCACATCACTCTCACAGTCAAATTTGCACGTTCACTGATTGTTTTGCGCTCTTTTCAAGGAAAAGAGAGACTGCTTGCAGTCTAGTGAATCATGCAAGCCATTTCTCAAAATTTTAAAAAGAATGTATTTGGGCTATTAAAAAATTTTGCAGACGCATATATGGGAAATCTAAAATATTGTTATCACAACATTTTAATTTAATGTATCACCTTTCAGTACAAAGAAATAGAGTAATGAAAGAAGTAACTCTATTGTAGCCGAGCAGCACATTTGTGCCTTTGGCACTCAGAAATTTTGCAAGTTCTTAATAGAAAGCCATTTAATCTCGCGTTCAATATTAGATCCAAAGTTTAGAACTAAACAATTTAGTAAAAGCTTCACATATCATGAGGTCATAATCTCTTAGTAAAGTCTTTCAATAGGCTAATGAGGCAAAATGCAGTAACTAAGCAAAGATTACCATAATAGCATTTAGCGCCCTCCTTCTAAGGTCTTCTAATGTAAGCGCCCCATTTCTAACAAGCTCCCCGTTGAGTGCAGTTTTCAAAAAATGCCAAAGAAAACTTTGAGACTTTCACATAATAGATCATAGCGCCAAAATCGACAGTCAGGTACCCTGAATTAGTGAATAATGAGATTACTTTACTTTGACAGGACATAATCTGTAAATCCAATTATTTACGCGCGAAAAATTTTGGCATAATAAATGTCACGAAACGTACACAAGCAGTCTAACAAGCAAATGAGTTAACATCTCGAGAAATAGGAGCGAGTTTACGAAAACCACGACCACGATGTGGAAGCAGAGGTTTATGAGCATTCAGCCATCTGTTTTGCATCCACGTTTGCCGGTTTATATAAGCATAAATCTCGGTGCTTTCCAGGCTTTTGTACATTATTTTTATTTCACCGCAAAATGCTCCACCTTAATGCTCTATTTTCCCACTGAAATGCTCGGTTTCCCCAAAAAAATTCACTAAAATGCTCAGTTAATACTCATACATAGGGGATTTTAAATTTTCATAATCTCAACGTTTCAGGACAAAACAGTTCAAAAATGTATACTTAGTAAGTTAAAGGAGTACTGTCACAGGAGTCTTGCTGTTTTCAGCTTCATTCGTTGCTGAAGTCTTTACCTCAGGCTACGATTACTCGTTCCCAAAATGCTCAAATGGACTAACAGAAACATATCAAACGAATGGTGGCTCAGAGAGCAAACCATAATGAATTTCTGGCAATATTTTCAAGGAATGGCTCTAGAATTTGAAAAAAACTGGCTAGTTTGTTTCAAATTTTAATCCATCTCCATCCTTGCCATGCTAAGTGATAGGCAGCATTAAATGGTTTCGGTGTAGTGATAAAGTCCTAGGTAACAAAACTGCATCACTATTTTTGGGTTTCCATTGACGCAGGAACATATTTCGGCATTTTAAAATGACGCTAAAATACCGTGACAGTGCCCCTTTAACAACAACGTATGTAAAAGTTTTAATACACCGGAAGACTGAATTCTCTAAATCATCTGTTGTTCTGTTAACCCTTTGTCCCCTTTCAGTTATACTTACGCGAAGAGTAAGTTAGTCTTCAATTTCTCGTAAAAAATAATATTTATTTCAATATTCTGTGGAAAAAATATTAATTTTCCCGGAAAATGCTGACTAAAATGCTTCACCAAAAGACTCGAAAAAATGCTAGCATAATGTACAAAAGTCTACTTTCCTAGCAGACCTGAGAAAAATAACACAATGTCAACCTGCAACGGGGAATTTTCTAATATTTCAAACTGAGCGCTGATTAAATATAAGTGGCTAGTTTCTGGATTCAGAAATAAGCGAAACTCTGGTTTTAAACTCATCAGAAATTTTGATAACATTGGGTCGCTTCTTCGACTAGAATTAGACAGCTTAAAAATTGAATCTGTTTGAAACCTCTATATACTCGTGACTAAGCTTGGACTATTTTGAATTTCATTTCTCAGGCAATCAAATCAATGTACTTTGTTGTTTCTGTGGGTCATAAGTTGCACCAAACTTTTCGAACCCTGAAAACAACCAAACTTGTCTACCTACATGCTTTTTCTTTGGCCCAAGCTTCACCCTCCAAACGTATATCTTCAAACTCTATGTTCGCTGCAGCGAAGGAAAGTCGAACAATTTCTCCCCCGACACGGCCGGTAAAGTAATACAACTTGTAGCCGGACATTTTCTGTTGCAGTTGAACTCTTCGTGCGAATGAACACTCTGGAACACTCTCCGCGTTACACCTCAAGTCAACTTAAGAAGGTACAGCCAGCTGACCGACGGTGACTCTGCAGGATGAGTCAGCTGAAGTGTATATTTGTTTTAGCAGGGAGAGATAGCGTGTAACGATACTTGGGTGGCATTGCATGTCACGAGCCTTTATTTGCAACTCGCCGTCAGGCATGTCCTGAGACCAGAGGGTCTCGCAAGAAAGAAAGAGAGTAAAGAAAGAAATAACCCTAGTGTACCTAAGCAGCATTTTTTTACTTTTGGCACTCAGAAATTTTGCAAGTTTTTGGTAGAAAGCCATGCAATCTCGCCTTCAATATTAGATCCAAAGTTTAGAACTAAACAATTAGTAAAAGCTTCGCATTTTATGAGGTCATAATCTTTTAAGTCTTTGAATAGGCTAATGAGGCAAAATGCAATGACTAAGCAAAGAATACCATAATCACATTTAGCGCCCTTCTTCTAAGGTTTTCTAATGTACGCGCCCCCTTTCTAACAAGCGCTCCCCATTGACTGCAATTTAAGAAAAGGTACCGCCATTCAAATATAAAAACGCCTCTATAGCGAAAGGAAAATTTGAGATTTTCACATATGGACAGTCAGGTACCCAATAATAAGATTGTTTCACTTTGAGAGATTTAATCTGCAAATCTAATTCCTAATTATTTACGCGCGAGAAATTTCGGGCAAATGTCACGAAACAGAAGCTAGCTTAAAGTCGTTTTGCCGCAAACTTTTCGACCCGAGACAACAAGTAAACTTGTCTACCTTCATGTTTTTTCTTTGGTCCAAGCTTCACTGTCCAAACGAATATCTTCAAACTCTATGTTCGCTGCAGCGAAGGAGAGTCGACTAATTTCTCCCCTACCAGACATTTTTCTGCTGCAGTTGAGCTCTTCATACGAATAAACACTCTGGAACACTCCTCGCGTCACACCTCCAACTTGACAATCGTAAATATAGGGAAGAGAAAAAAGAGGAAAAGGAATGGGGCAAAAATATGGGCAAGGTTTTCGAGTTGGCCACTACCACAAAAGAAGAAATAAATTCATAAAAATAAGGCTCAATTAAGAAAAAAAAAAAAAGAGAAAAGGAAGAAGTGGTAAGGGACACATATAATGAAGTAATAAATATACAGAGGATATTACACGGTGGCGAAAAGATATCAATTTTATGTTCGAGTGAGTGAGTGTATGGTTCTTGCCATATCTTCACTAGTTGAGGACATGGAAAATACACCACTCGAGTACCGGATGTAGTTTCGTGTGAATTTTACGAGTGGTGTATTTTCCAGTAAAACCACTCATGTATATATAATAGAACTAATTACAGCATTAATAACTTATTTAGGTCTGACAGCATGACAGCAATATAGCAATATAGCAATAATTAGCCGAGTCATCTTGCAGAGTCACCCTCGGTCAGCTGGCTTCATTGATCGTCCCAAGTTATAAGTTGGAGGTGTGAAGCGTGGAGTGTCCAGAGTGTTCAATCTCACGAAGAGTTCATCTGCAGCAGAAAATGTCTGGTTACAAGTTATTTTACTTTCCTGCCCGTGGCGCGGGAGAAATTACTCGACTTAGCTTCGCTGCAGCGAACATAAAGTTTGAAGATATTCGTATGGATCGTCACAGTGAAGCTTGGGCCAAAGAAAAAGCATGTAAGTAGATAAGTTTCACGGTTGTTTTCTGGGTTCGAACTGAACAACAGAGCTGAACAACAGAGTACATTGATTTCATTTTCTGAGAAATGAAATTCAAAATAGTCCAAGCTTAGTTGCGAGTACATATATAGATTTCAAACAGATTCAATTCTTAAGTCTAATTCTAGTCGACGAAGCGATCTAATATGTTTTCAAAATTTCTGATGAGTTTCAAGCGAGTTTCGCTTATTTCTGAAATCCACAAAGCCAGCTACTTATATTTTCGTGGTCAACCTTCAGTTTAAAATTTAAATAATCGCCCGTTGCAGGTTCACACTGTGTTGTTTTTCTCAGGTCTGCTAGGAAAGCACCCGAGATTTAAGCTTAAAGAGCAAACGTGGATGCAAAGCAGATGGCTTGCTCACAAACCTTTGCTTCGACATCGTCGTGGTGACGAGTGAGTCGGGGTTACCGTAAACTCGTTTTTATTTCTCGAGATGTCATAAGTTAACTCATTTGCTTGATCGACTGCCTCGTGTTTCGTGACATTTGCCCGAAATTTTCCGCGCGTAAATAATTAGATTTATACAGATCAAGTCCTGTCAAAGTGAAATAATCTAATTATTGGCTACCTGATCGACGATTTTGGTGCTATACTATATATTACGTGAAAGTCTCAAATTTTCCTTTCGCCATACAGGCGCTTTTATACTTGAAAGGGGGTGCCTTTTTTAATTGTACTCAATGGGTAGGCGCTTGTTAGAAAGGGGGCACTTACATTAGAAGAGCTTCGAAGGAGGGCGCGCTAAATCTGATGATTATGGTAATCTTTGCTTAGTCATTGCATTTAGCCTCGTTAGGCTGTTAAAGACTTTACTAAGAGATGATTCCATGACATGTGAAGCTGATGGTAATTGTTTATTTCTAAACTTTGGATCTAATATTGAAGGCGAGATTGCAAGGAGGAAAACCGTCTTGGAACACAGGCGCGCTATGTACAGGACATCGAGTAGTCCGTTTGATATAGAGCGAAACGCGCTACATTCTGCAGTGTGATCGTTTGCAAGGAAACGCTGTATATTTGGTCTGATTTCTTAGAGCGTAACGCGGTGTGTATTCGGTCGCCGGATTCTTTACAATAAAACGCAGTTTCGTGGTAACTTTTTTTGGAGCGAAAAGACGCATATCCCGTGTACTCTTAGAAGGAAACGCGATACTTCTGTTAAAGGACCCTAGTCAGCCTCCGCCATTTTCGATGAGTCCTTATTGTTTTACTGTAAGCTGTGTTCCTGAAGGTATGTTTAATTATCTTGAGTAGTTCTACAGTGATTTTTCTTCATTTCGACAGGCTACGAATAAAATATAATAGCCAAATTCTCTCATGTAAAAAAAAACAAAGGTGTGGCTGACTAGGGCCCTTTAAGGGCGGTCATTCTGGCTTTATCGTGAACTCTGCGAAACAGGTTTCAACAGTTGGTTTCCTAATATCTAAAGCTATTACATTAACGAATCTTCTCACTTTTATGCCTATTGTTCCATCCGCTTTCTAACCAATGTCGGCTTCTTTATCATATATAGCCGAATCCATTGATTAACTCTATTCAATTAAACTATCTTTCAAAGCAAATATCACAGCCTCAATTTTACTTCACCTCCTCATTATCATTTTACAGACTACCATAACACTTCATATGATATACCCTCGGGAGCCATATAGTGCAAGCCATGATCACTTGCCATAAGTTTGGAAAAGCACACTTCAAATCGTCGGTAAAACATCTTCATCACTGAGATTGGAGGATTGCAATGCGTAACTAGATTGGGCGCTTATCCCGAAATGTTTACCAAAGGCAGGTTTCATTTGAATCTTCTTTGCTTTTTTTCCCGTGAAATATCCTTGATTAGCTTTGCCTTTGTTCAATAATCTTATGTTTGAAAGAAATTATCACAGCTTTGTTTTAAATCAGTTTTGTTAACGCACTATTTCCTCCGCCTCATTGCCATTTCCACCAACTCTTATAACACATCATGAAATACTCTCGGGAATCGTTAAAAGGGTTGCCGTGTTGAAGCCACGATCACTTGTGAGACTCACACAAGCATACTTAAGATGACATACAATCACAATTACGCTTAACCTCCATCTACGGTTAAGCTAAATCTCGCAATCGACTGGAGTTTATGACTCGTCTTGCTTAAAGTCCAGTCGACCTACTGGAAGTTTATTTAGGTGGTGAGTGCTAGCGGAAAACACAGTGCGGTTATGTATGAGGGCAGTAAACCTCGGCGACTTGGCTCGACTTGACTGAGTCGTCATGAATCGTGTTGCTATAAGTGTACTTTACTTACTGGAAGTCTACTTGTTGGAGATTAAGTGTAGAATTCACTGGGTAATGGGGGAGGGCCCAGTAAAACAGTCTTCGTTTCGACTGCGAACTTGGCTCGATTTGTCGATAAGACTCGTTTGGTAAAAGTGACGTGTAAGGCCGGCAGTAATGCACGAAGGGTAGTGAACACGGCCACCAGTGTGGAGTTGATTCGTGTCGTTACTACTCACTTTGCTAATAGTTCTTCAGCTATTGAAAGTCTAGTTGCGAGATTTAGCTTAACCGTAGATGGAGGTTAAGCGTAATTGTGATTGTATGTCATCTTAAGTATGCTTGTGTGAGTCTCACAAGTGATCGTGGCTTCAACACGGCAACCCTTTAACGATTCCCGAGAGTATTTCATGATGTGTTATAAGAGTTGGTTGAAATGGCAATGAGGCGGAGAAAATAGTGCGTTAACAAAACTGATTTAAAACAAAAGCTGTGATAATTTCTTTCAAACATAAGATTATTGAACAAAGGCCAAAGCTAATCAAGGATATTTCACGGGAAAAAAAGCAAAGAAGATTAAAATGAAACCTGCCTTTGGTAAACATTTCGGGATAAGCGCCCAATCTAGTTACGCATTGCAATCCTCCAATCTCAGTGATGAAGATGTTTTACCGACGATTTGAAGTGTGCTTTTCCAAACTTATGGCAAGTGATCATGGCTTGCACTATATGGCTCCCGAGGGTATATCATATGAAGTGTTATGGTAGTCTGTAAAATGATAATGAGGAGGTGAAGTAAAATTGAGGCTGTGATATTTGCTTTGAAAGATAGTTTAATTGAATAGAGTTAATCAATGGATTCGGCTATATATGATAAAGAAGCCGACATTGGTTAGAAAGCGGATGGAACAATAGGCATAAAAGTGAGAAGATTCGTTAATGTAATAGCTTTAGATATTAGGAAACCAACTGTTGAAACCTGTTTCGCAGAGTTCACGATAAAGCCAGAATGACCGCCCTTAAAGGGCCCTAGTCAGCCACACCTTTTGTTTTTTTTACATAAGAGAATTTGGCTATTATATTTTATTCGTATAGCCTGTCGAAATGAAGAAAAATCACTGTAGAACTACTCAAGATAATTAAACATACCTTCAGGAACACAGCTTACAGTAAAACAATAAGGACTCATCGAAAATGGCGGAGGCTGACTAGGGTCCTTTAACAGAAGTATCGCGTTTCCTTCTAAGAGTACACGGGATATGCGTCTTTTCGCTCCAAAAAAAGTTACCACGAAACTGCGTTTTATTGTAAAGAATCCGGCGACCGAATACACACCGCGTTACGCTCTAAGAAATCAGACCAAATATACAGCGTTTCCTTGCAAACGATCACACTGCAGAATGTAGCGCGTTTCGCTCTATATCAAACGGACTACTCGATGTCCTGTACATAGCGCGCCTGTGTTCCAAGACAGTTTTCCTCCTTGCAATCTCGCCTTCAATATTAGATCAAAGTTTAGAAATAAACAATTACCATCAGCTTCACATGTCATGAAATCATCTCTTAGTAAAGTCTTTAACAGCCTAACGAGGCTAAATGCAATGACTAAGCAAAGATTACCATAATCATCAGATTTAGCGCGCCCTCCTTCGAAGCTCTTCTAATGTAAGTGCCCCCTTTCTAACAAGCGCTACCCATTGAGTACAATTAAAAAAGGCACCCCCTTTCAAGTATAAAAAGCGCCTGTATGGCGAAAGGAAAATTTGAGACTTTCACGTAATATATAGTATAGCACCAAAATCGTCGATCAGGTAGCCAATAATTAGATTATTTCACTTTGACAGGACTTGATCTGTATAAATCTAATTATTTACGCGCGGAAAATTTCGGGCAAATGTCACGAAAACACGAGGCAGTCGATCAAGCAAATGAGTTAACTTATGACATCTCGAGAAATAAAAACGAGTTTACGGTAACCCCGACTCACTCGTCACCACGACGATGTCGAAGCAAAGGTTTGTGAGCAAGCCATCTGCTTTGCATCCACGTTTGCTCTTTAAGCTTAAATCTCGGGTGCTTTCCTAGCAGACCTGAGAAAAACAACACAGTGTGAACCTGCAACGGGCGATTATTTAAATTTTAAACTGAAGGTTGACCACGAAAATATAAGTAGCTGGCTTTGTGGATTTCAGAAATAAGCGAAACTCGCTTGAAAACTCATCAGAAATTTTGAAAACATATTAGATCGCTTCGTCGACTAGAATTAGACTTAAGAATTGAATCTGTTTGAAATCTATATATGTACTCGCAACTAAGCTTGGACTATTTTGAATTTCATTTCTCAGAAAATGAAATCAATGTACTCTGTTGTTCAGCTCTGTTGTTCAGTTCGAACCCAGAAAACAACCGTGAAACTTATCTACTTACATGCTTTTTCTTTGGCCCAAGCTTCACTGTGACGATCCATACGAATATCTTCAAACTTTATGTTCGCTGCAGCGAAGCTAAGTCGAGTAATTTCTCCCGCGCCACGGGCAGGAAAGTAAAATAACTTGTAACCAGACATTTTCTGCTGCAGATGAACTCTTCGTGAGATTGAAACACTCTGGACACTCCACGCTTCACACCTCCAACTTATAACTTGGGACGATCAATGAAGCCAGCTGACCGAGGGTGACTCTGCAAGATGACTCGGCTAATTATTGCTATATTGCTATATTGCTGTCATGCTGTCAGACCTAAATAAGTTATTAATGCTGTAATTAGTTCTATTATATATACATGAGTGTTTTACTGGAAAATACACCACTCGTAAAATTCACACGAAACTACATCCGGTACTCGAGTGGTGTATTTTTCCATGTCCTCAACTAGTGAAGATATGGCAAGAACCGTACACTCACTCACTCGAACATAAAATTGATATCTTTTCGCCACCGTGTAATATCCTCTGTATATTTATTACTTCATTATATGTGTCCCTTACCGCTTCTTCCTTTTTCTTTTCTTTTTTTTTCTTAATTTTTTTTCTTAATTCAGCCTTATTTTTATGAATTTATTTCTTCTTTTGTGGTAGTGGCCAACTCGAAAACTTTGCCCATATTTTTGCCCCATTCCTTTTCTCTCTTTTCTCTCCCTATATTTACGATTGTCAAGTTGGAGGTGTGACGCGAGGAGTGTTCCAGAGTGTTCATTCGTATGAAGAGCTCAACTGCAGCCGAAAAATGTCTGGTAGGGAAGAAATTAGTCGACTCTCCTTCGCTGCAGCGAACATAGAGTTTGAAGATATTCGTTTGGACAGTGAAGCTTGGACCAAAGAAAAAAAACATGAAGGTAGACAAGTTTACTTGTTGTCTCGGGTCGAAAAGTTTGCGGCAAAACGACTTTAAGCTAGCTTCTGTTTCGTGACATTTGCCCGAAATTTCTCGCGCGTAAATAATTAGGAATTAGGTTTGCAGATTAAATCTCTCAAAGTGAAACAATCTTATTATTGGGTACCTAACTGTCCATATGTGAAAATCTCAAATTTTCCTTTCGCTATAGAGGCGTTTTTATATTTGAATGGCGGTACCTTTTCTAAAATTGCACTCAATGGGGAGCGCTTGTTAGAAAGGGGGCGCGTACATTAGAAAACCTTAGAAGAAGGGCGTTAAATGTGATTATGGTATTCTTTGCTTAGTCATTGCATTTTGCCTCATTAGCCTATTCAAAGACTTTACTAAAAGATTATGGACCTCATAATATGCGAAGCTTTTACTAATTGTTTAGTTCTAAACTTTGGATCTAATATTGAAGGCGAGATTGCATGGCTTTCTATCAAAAAATTTGCAAAATTTCTTAGTGCCAAAAGTACAAAAGTGCTGCTTAGATACACTAGGGTTATTTCTTTCTTTACTCTCTTTCTTTCTTGCGAGACCCTCTGGTGTCAGGACATGCCTGACGGCGAGTTGCAAATAAAGGCTCCTGACATGCAATGCCACCCAAGTATCGTAACACGCTATCTCTCCCTGCTAAAACAAATATACACTTCAGCTGACTCCATCCTGCAGAGTCACCGTCGGTCAGCTGGCTGTACCTTCTTAAGTTGACTTGAGGTGTCAGACGCGAAGAGTGCTCCAGAGTGTTCATTCGCACGAAGAGTTCAACTGCAACAGAAAATGTCCGGCTACAAGTTGTATTACTTTACCGGCCGTGTCGGGGGAGAAATTGTTCGACTTTCCTTCGCTGCAGCGAACATAGAGTTTGAAGATATTCGTTTGGAGGGTGAAGCTTGGGCCAAAGAAAAAGCATGTAGGTAGACAATTTTGGTTGTTTTCTGAGTTCGAAAAGTTTGGTGCAACTTATGACCCACAGAAATAACAGAGTACATTGATTTGATTGTCTGAGAAATGAAATTCAAAATGGTCCAAGCTTAGTCACGAGTACATAGAGGTTTCAAACAGATTCAATTCTTAAGCTGTCTAATTCTAGTCGAAGAAGCGACCAAATGTTATCAAAATTTCTGATGAGTTTAAAACCAGAGTTTCGCTTATTTCTGAATCCAGAAACTAGCCACTTATATTTAATCAGCGCTCAGTTTGAAATATTAGAAAATTCCCCGTTGCTGGTTGACATTGTGTTATTTTTCTCAGGTCTGCTAGGAAAGTAGACTTTTGTACATTATGCTAGCATTTTTTCGAGTCTTTTGGTAAAGCATTTTAGTAGCATTTTCCGGGAAAATTAATATTTTTTCCACAGAATATGGAAATAAATATTATTTTTTACGAGAAATTGAAGACTAA
This sequence comes from Platygyra sinensis, assembly GCA_019787425.1. Classification (NCBI taxonomy): domain Eukaryota; kingdom Metazoa; phylum Cnidaria; class Anthozoa; order Scleractinia; family Merulinidae; genus Platygyra; species Platygyra sinensis. The sequence goes on from JAHPZR010010009.1 coordinate 38,233, forward strand.
CTTACTCTTCACGTAAGTATAACTGAAAGGGGACAAAGGGTTAACAGAACAAATGATGATTTAAAGAATTGTCTTCCGGTGTATTAAAACTTTTACATACGTTGTTGTTAACTTACTAAGTATACATTTTTGAACTGTTCTGTCCTGAAACGTTAAGATTATGAAAATTTAAAATCCCTACGTATGAGTATTAAACTGAGCATTTTTAGTGATTTTTTGGGGGAAAACCGGGCATTTTAGTGGGAAAATGGAGCATTAAGGTGGAGCATTTTGCGGTGAAATAAAAACAATGTACAAAAAGCCTGGAAAGCACCGAGATTTATGCTTATATAAACCGGCAAAGCAGATGCCTAAATGCTCATAAACCTCTGCTTCCACATCGTGGTCGTGGTTTTCGAAAACTCGCTTCTATTTCTCGAGATGTTAACTCAATTGCTTGTTAGATTGCTTGTGTACGTTTCGTGACATTTATTATGCCAAAATTTTTCGCGCTTAAATAATGAGATTTACAGATTATGTCCTGTCAAAGTAAAGTAATTTTATTATTCACTAATTCAGGGTACCTGACTGTCGATTTTGGCGCTATGCTCTATTATGTGAAAGTCTCAAAGTTTTCTTTCGTTATAGGGGCGCTTTTATATTTAAATGGGGTTGCATTTTTTTGAAACTGCACCCAATGGGGAGTTTGTTAAGAAATATGGGGCGCTTACATTAGGAGACCTCAGAAGCGGGCGCTAAATGTAATTACGGTAATCTTTGCAGTTCAGTTAGTCATTGCATTTTGCCTCATTAGCCTATTGAAAGACTTTACTAAGAGCTTATGACCTCATTATATGTGAAGCTTTTACTAATTGTTTAGCTCTAAACTTTGGATCTAATATTGAACGCGAGATTAAATGGCTTTCTATCAAGAACTTGCAAAATATCTGAGCCTACAATATAGAGTTATTTCTTTCATTACTCTATTTCTTTGTACTGAAAGGTGATACATTAAAATGTTGTGATAACAATACTTTAGATTTCCCATATATGCGTCTGCAAAATTTTTTTAATAGCCCAAATACATTCTTTTTAAAATTTTGAGGAATGGCTTGCATGACTCGCTAGACTGCAAGCAGTCTCTTTTTCCTTGAAAAGAGCGCAAAACAATCAGTGAACGTGCAAATTCGACTGTGAGAGTGATGTGCGAGAAGCGACCGAACGGCCTCACAGCCTGGTAGGGCTCGCACGCTCTTGACTGCTTACTTGACTGTTGGATTGTTTGCACTCTTTCCCAGAGATTCCCCGAGAAAAAAAAAAGACTGCTGGCAGCTGACTAATTTAACTTGCTGGCTCATGCGACCCTGACCCGCCCGGAGAGTTTTCCATTTTTCTGTGGTTAGCCTGGTAAGGGGAGGATGGATGGGCACTATTAGTGACATGATGGCAACGTAAGTTGTCTTTGCTTTAATTTGTCTTGGTTAAGGTAATTCCTTAGTATTGCATTGCGCATCCCTACTGCGCACGATTTTCGCGTCATCAGCGCGTGCACATGAGCGCGTGCACTTGCAAAACGTAAGAGATTTCCCTCAAACTAAGCTCGATAACGGAATAAATTCTCCTTTTCTCTTAAACGAGCACGGTGACCCCCGATTTTTATTTCAGGTATTTGCTAAGAATAGTCTAATGAAGAACATATTTGAAGAGGAAAAAAAGTTTGATAGTAGAACGTGATTTTTTTTTGAAAATAGTTCCCAACTGGGTGTATTTTGGCCAAGGCCAGGACTTCAGGTTAATCACGGAACTGTCCGAAAAAGTGCAATATCCCCGCAACTAGGCAATCAAAAAGGGCTTAAATGAAGCAATACTGCTTATGTCAATAAATGAAGCTTTACTTTCAAGACAAAATTTTGTGCCTTTCAAGTAACCAAGATTTAATTCTGTATGAAGGTGATTCGAACTTTTAACGCGCAACCAGGAAAAATACCCCATTTTAAGAGCCTGCTGACGCGTAAACAAGCACGGTGACCCCATTTTTTTATTGCATTTTTATTATGTTTATATCATGAATGTTCATTACGCCAAGTTTCAAAAAAAGTTTGATAGTAGAACAATTTCAAGGGAATTACCTTAAATAACAATATTGTTTTAAATTCTGTTGCTTCTAGCTGGCCGGCCACCATTTGGCCAAATGCCTTTCTGTGGTGACTCCAGAAGGAAAAAGTGCTTGCTCAGTCTACAACACTAATGAAATACGTATGCCAAAAAAGGAGGTACACTATCATGAATTTTAAGCAGTGCCCATAGAATTAAATGTCATGGCAATTGCTTTAACTTATAATTATGTCCCTCAAACCTGTATGGTGTGGTGGATGGAAAATGTGGGATTCCCTGAGTATGGAAAATGAGTACTGTGGATGCAGAGTTTGGAAAGTGCTGAAGCGAAGAAAATATAGCGTGTTTTTTTTGATGACAGAAGGAGAGGTGTTTCTCGTTAATTTTTTGTTGGCATATTCTGCGTATCCTCCCATAGTCTACTTTTTGATACTTCATACTCTGAGCCATAAGCACTCTAGATCTCAAGCTCTCTTCATTATTTCTCTATCCTACCTATTGCTCTGTAACACAGTCAAATTTACCATAGTAAATTTTTAGGCCACAACTTATTGTACAAAAATTGTGGTCGTTTATTAAGTAAGTCAGTACTTTCCAGTTTCCACTCTCCAAAGCACTGTAAATTTTTTTATATTATTTTCTTTTTAGGCTTGTGTCCTAGTGACAGTTATGATGAAGGATGGACTGACATGATTTGCGATGGTGTTACTGACCTCGTTAACGTCTTAATTAATATTTACAATGAAAAGGATGAGACCAAAAAGGTATATCTAATAGTATTTTTGGAAGGTGTAGAACCCATGTTCTTGTGTATTTTGATGCTTAGGATGTTTACTGTCGGGGATGTTCTAGGAAGGTTCAGGGGCTTCAGTAACAGAAAAAGTGCGATAATGTAAAACTCTGACTTGGCCTCATAATGCCAGATATCCCATTTCCGAGGATGTCGATTTTGAAAATTTTCTGAGGAGATGATCCCCGGATGCCCTTGCAGGATGTTTTGGTAACCTCCTTGAACCTTCTTTTTAACCATACTTGAACCTCCTTCTTTAAAATTCTGTGCACACCCAGCCAAGACTGTCCCTTGAATAAGTTGTTTGTTTGTCTGTCTTACAAGAGGAAAATCAGAAAAGGAAATTGGAGCCACTCTCCCCAGCCAACTTCTGTTTTTCACAATTGTTTTGGAAAATCTTGGACCAAGGAATTATCAGATGGGTGTTGGTCGTTTCCTGAATATGTTTCTTGTCTGTTTCGTAGGAGGAAAATCAGGAAAGAGTTTTTATGGCACCACGCTTCGCCCGCTCGACTTGAGAAATTCAGTGCTCCGCTAAAAGGCCCTTTCTTTTTGGGTGATAAGGTAAGGTATCAGATTTAGTTAGGTGAAAACCACAAGCTGAAGATGACTTTAAGGTTGTTTAATTGTTGCTATTCCCTTTCAGTTCAATGAGTGTAGAGGTTTCAGAGGTTCATGTTATTTCACATTATTTCCATAATGTTAACATCAAATAATGTTAACATAATGTTAACATAATGTTAACACCCCTAAAGAGGTACCAAGATCCTGTTGGTGGGGTGTGGCTTGAAATGTTTTTACACCCGTAAGAGATCTAAAGGCCGATTACACGGTACGACTTTTGTCGCATACAAGAGCTTACGACAGGCCTACGACATGACTTAGGACCTAAACGACAATCGCAAGAGAGTTGTAGGTTTGATTTACAAGAAACAGTTCATGTCGTAGGCTTGTCGTAAGCTTGTCGTATGCGACAAAGTCGTATCGTGTAAATCGG